>CAJHQQ010004370.1:0-29380 GCA_905132885.1 Moricandia moricandioides | reverse complement strand
GGTTCGGCACGGACCAGTCAGTATGGAAACACCTGGTCCCACATCTGCTGGAAGATTACCGCATCGTTCTCTACGACAACATGGGAGCCGGTACGACTAACCCAGACTACTTCGACTTCGATCGTTACTCAACTCTCGAAGGTTTCTCCTTTGATTTGATCGCAATCTTGGAAGATCTTCAAATCGAGTCTTGTATCTTTGTTGGTCACTCTGTCTCCGCCATGGTTGGTCTCTTGGCTTCTCTTAACCGCCCTGATCTCTTCTCCAAAATCGTCATGATCTCTGCTTCCCCTAGGTATGATTCTTCATCTCTTTTTCGAGATCTTTTGCTTCTCTGTCTCATTTTCCGACCAAAGTACATATATGTTCCTTCTCTTGTCTGAATTATCATATTTCTGAAAAATAATGTGTTTAATTCAAATATTTATCCGCAAATATATATTAAAAAAATTGAAGTTTTGTAAATGGTATGAGCATAGATGCTCCTCCTTCTCTTGTCTGAATTATAATATTTCTAAAATAAAAAGATTTATCCTCAAAATTTAAAAATTGATTTTTGTGTAAAGTGCATGAACGTAGATGGTCCTTCTCTTGTCTAAAATAAAGTGTTTAATTTTGATTTCTTTGTAAACTGTATGAACATATCTGTTCCTTCTCTCTTGTCTGAATTATCATATATTATTTTTATGGAAATTCTGAGAATCATCATATTTTTCAAAACAAAGATTTATTTTTAAACTAAAAAAATTAAAATTGTATATGTTTTTTAGGTACGTGAACGATGTTGATTACCAAGGTGGATTCGAGCAAGACGACTTAAACCAACTCTTCGAAGCGATGCGAAGCAACTACAAAGCATGGTGCTTAGGTTTTGCACCACTCGCGGTAGGTGGCGACCTAGACTCAGTCGCGGTTCAAGAATTCAGCAGAACGCTCTTCAACATGCGTCCAGACATAGCTCTCTCCGTGGCTCAAACCATTTTCCAAAGCGACATGAGACAGATCTTACCTTATGTAGCTGTCCCTTGTCACATCCTCCAAAGTGTTAAGGACTTAGCCGTACCAGTGGCTGTCTCCGAGTATCTTCACACCAATCTTGGATGTGAATCTGTTGTTGAGGTTATTCCTTCAGATGGTCATCTTCCTCAGCTTAGCTCGCCGGACTCTGTTATTCCCGTTCTCCTCCGTCACATTCGTAATGACATCGCTGTCTGATTCATGTAGTGCATTTTTTTAAATTAAAATTAACGGAAAATAATTGAAACTGAAATTAAATGTTCTGATGTGATATGTCTGGTCGGATTTGAGAATATCGTCTCGGTGTCGTTTGGTTGTTGGATTATTGTTGATCTTATCTTTGTTTAACTAAATGTCTTTTGTCTTTTGTGTCCAGCTTTGCTCGACCTCACTATCGCTGTTCTGATATATAGTGTTGATGTTAAAGTTTCATTCCTATAGACAACGAGAACATGATTACTAGCGAGCATAATGCATATACCTAAACCAAGGTCTTGTATATCGAGATTATTGGCTTTGCAAAGATCTAAACCCACCAAGCCAAGACGTTTGGTTCCTCCACATCAAAATCAATATGCTTAAACGTACAAACTCTTTTTTGTATTAAAGAAACTTCTTCGCACTCATTGTTTTTCCTAGGAAAAGGTTTTGCAATGGAGATATATACCATTAATAATGTTCTAAGGTCATTGACATGAATTTGTAGTTAAATATAAATATATGTTGTGAAATACTTACTTTAGTTGGGAAGCTCTTAATAATAATGACCTAACAGCTAACGATTTAATTATATCGGACTATTTTTAGTAACTTTCCTTTTATTTACTATAAAAGATTAAAGGTTTTCGGTATATACACCGACCTAGGTGATGAATATGGTAATGGGCTCACTCTACAAACATTTCCACCAAACAAGAAGACTATTTCCACGTTGTTGTTCCAGACATCGACTCAACACCTACAATACTTGGAACAAAATGATAGAAAAAATATTTTAGATGCTTGCAAAATGTATGCACATGGAAAATAACTAAGGTAGAAGCAAAGCTCCAAAGTTGATTTAGTTAAAAGTCATATAAATACATAAACAACATCATGAGTTTGAATAGAGATGGTGATGAGCTTTCTAACAGAGAAGAATCAACACACAGCAATTTTACATATATATGTATCTGTACTTTAAAAAGGTTAACACACTTCCGACTTGTTTGTTGAAAATTACCCAAAGCTTCTTTAGGATCTTCTTCTTAACCCAGCAGAGCCTCCTCCTGCCCTTCGTTTCCCTCCCTTTCTCTTCCTGTTTGGAAGCTTAAGCCTAGAAGCCACTGTAACATTTGTCTTTGGCTTCTCTCTTGAAACTCTAGGTTTCTTTGGGTTAGTCCCTTCCTTCACCACCACGTCAAAATTGCGTGGTGTTCTTTTCCTGACCTGCATTGAGTTTAAAAATGGCACATTAGACCCAAAAGGTATAATGAGATTTTTTTAATGTTCCACTCAGAAACTTACAGGTCTTGATGGACCTTCCTCAACAGAAGCTTGTTCTGTCTTCTCTAGTTTCTTGTCGGGAACAGTAGCTTTCCCTTCTCTTCTCCTTGAAGCAATCATTTCAGACAGCAAAATATCTGTGTTCCCGTCGTCTTCTTCCGGTAGTTTGTCGTGATGAGATGAAACTGAAGCAGACTTAGCTGGTTCTTCTTCAGAAATGACCGGGTTCTCATCTTCGTTTTTGATAACCAGTTCAGGATCTTGCTGCTCCGATCCAGTTAATACATCAGCAGATCCAAGCATAATCACTGAGTCATCTAAAGAGAACCTACTTGGATTTTCATTCATCACTTTGTCTACTCGGTTCTTCAAGTTATGGACTTCAAGCTTTGCTGCTTCAATCTTTAAAAGTATCTGTTCCAAGAATGCATCACCTTCCCTAAACTCGAGAGGAGGTATCTCTTCACTGAACACTGCATCCTCCTTAGAGCTCTTATTCTTCTTATCTGATGACATAACCCACGATAAAAAGATAATATCTCGTAAGATCAAAGTTTTCTAAAGGATTAAGATCACAACAAAAACTAAGACTGAGGCTTAGAACACCAGACCTAGCTTGCGGGAGTTATCATTGAGAGCAGTATCAGCATTCGATTTCCGGTATGCTAAAAGAGATAAGAAAAAAGTGAAAAAGGAGTTATATAGAGTAGTAATGGCAGAAGAAACAAGTAACCAAAAACCTGAACCATACCATGATAAGAGAAGAGATTATGGTTTAATGCATTGGATGGAGCATCCGACGCTTCTTCAACTCGCTTCCTCTTGTGCCTCTTCTTGAGTTGAGTTTTCTGAGTATGACATGGAAGAGGAGGTAACGCCTTCACTCCAACTTCTCCAGATTTGAGATTTTCTAACTCCAGTTGCTTGGCTTGGCAAGTTTCTTTGACTTCTTTATCATACATCCGTGCTTGGTTCTGGAGTTCTTTCATTTTGAGTTCAACCCATTTGCATCGCCACATTATAGGCTGTATAAACTTCCTCCAATGATCAGTCAGCTTCCTCTTTCTGCCACAAAAATGAAATAAAATAAACAACCACAAGCAACCTTATCTTGAGTTTAAAAGGAGATAACGCAACTACGTAGCAGTAAAGTAACTCATCAATCTCGGTCCTTTCTCAAGCACCCATAAATGGAAATGAAGGTGTTACAATTAAACGTAAACAAGCTACCAAATCCATGAACCGCGACAAAAGAGGAACCCATTAAGCTAAAAGACTCATTCCCAAGTGCGAGAGGAGGAGCTTACCTCACACAGGATGGTAGAGAAGTATCAGTACACATCATGGAATCAGCTTCTTGATCATTAAAACCTGTTTTATCACTCTCATGTTCAGAAACCGTTCCACTAAACGAACTTGAGTACTCATCAGTCCCATTCCCATCATCACACTCCGAGACTACAACCCCATTCTTATCATTTACAACCGAGCATTCCACAACATCAACCTCTTCCTCTCCATCCTTTATCTCATCACCATCACCACCACAATGATCTCCACTCTGATCCTCTACATTGTGGAAACTTTGATCCTCGAAATTACTCGTACACCGCATAGATTTCTCTTCAATATCTTTCGGTAATGCCTCCATCTCCTCCTTGACTGAAACACCATTCGATTCCTTCAACTCCATACCAATAAAAAAACCCTAAAAAATCGGAAATCATCATTTTCACAAATTGTCAATCGCAACGGACAATTGACATGATGGGTACGTTTAAGAGCACAAACTGAGACGAATCCCTAACGAAAGTTCGAAGCTTTATCGTCGACGTGACAACAATTCCGAATCCAAAACCCTTAAAAAGTATAACGAGAATTACCGATCGGAGTTACCGGGAGATTCACCGATCCACCAGTGGGTATGAAAGAAAATGCAGTGAGGACAAACTCAATGCCGGCGGTGAGAAACACGACGGAGAGACGACGGAGATCCCATAGACGGTGGTTGAAATGTTACTTGTGAGCGAGAGACCTCTTTGCTTTTTATCATAAAAAATCACGAGTGGGGTCCACTTAACTCTGCCTCATTGACTTTATCTTCGGATATCTTTCTCTCTTTTGACCATTAATGTTTATGTGTATTACAAATGCATTTATATTCTCTACTACAATTTTTTTTACTATATATTTATGCAATTTTGTAATCTTTTTATACAAGATATTTTCCTAATTTGTGTCAGAATATTATCTTTCTAATTAAGTTGAAATTGCATATCTTAGAAGAGAAATCTTGTTAATTTCACTCACAATAAAAATCTCATTTATTTTTCTAAAAGATAGGGATATGTTAATAGGATATCCACAATCCAGATTAAAGACATATTTTTATTTGAACCTTTTTTTTTCACATAAACACAAAATAAAAAGCTAAGATTAAGACATACTTGTGAGAGCCACATAATTTAATACTAGTTTGACTAATGATTTATTAATACTTTTACGTATTACTTAAAATATCTAAAATAATGATATCTTTGCAATTTAAAAGCAAATATGTATTTTTAATTTGTTTTTTTTCTAGGTATTAGAACATGTTTTAATTTAATAAAAGCATAGACATAAACAAAATATTAAATAATCTTTTTGTTGTTTTTATTTTGGTAATTTGTTGGTGTTAATTATTTAAAAATTGAGTTCATTTTTTTTTGTTTATCTCATCGTAATTGATTTTACCTATATAAAAGTGTAATATAATTTTACTTTCAATCTTATTTAGTCTATCTTAAAGATTTTTAAAATACGCCTAGAACAAATTCAAATGAACCAAACTAAAAAATAACATTTTCTTTTAGATCTTCAATCGAGAGATTTCTAGGTAAGTTAGTCTTCTTCGCTTTCTTTTGGCAAAAATTTAATCTTGCTGCTTAGGGTTTATAGAGACGGAGAGAGACTTGCACAATGTTTGACCTAAAACCTTTAATTTTGTGGTGTGTCAGACATCGACCAATGGTGAGAATCTGTTACCTCTCCTATGTGACCAAACTACATATGCGACCTCTCTCACTGCCAATCTCCAAGCTCACTCCCAAGTTTCCGAGACCCTCCTTATCATGTGTTTGTGCTCTGTGGTGGGCCGTCATCCCCTATTCAGATTACGCTGCTTGCACCGATCCACTGTCACGAGCCGTGGTGAACCGACAAATCGATTGAAACTCCAATGGCGATTTCTTCATAATTGCGCAACAGGTCCTTGAACATCTGATTATTTTCCATTGTGTCTCAAACTTTTATATGTGCAAAAAAATTCTTTTGAATCAACTCTTAACTTTCATTTTTGCACCTGGTGTTACTTGAAAGATTTTGTGTTCATGTCTACGTTTACTTGTTCACAAATAGCCATCCACAAATATCATATGTCTATGTCCATATTTACTTGCTAACAAACATGGTAGATTGTTTTGCATATTATTGTTCACATGTTAGAAAGTAATATCATTGCAAATTCATGATGTATTTTCTAAATAGAAATGGAGTGTCTGACTTTCTATTGCACCTGGTGATACTAGGAGGATTTTATGTGTATGTCCACGTTTGCTTGTTCATAGATAGCCGTCCACAATTATTATGTGTACATGTTCATATCTACTTGTTCACAAATATCCATAAATATTATGTGTTAATGTTCATCCAAAATCATATATACTCATATATTCACACATATATCAATTTTAAATAAATTATATCAAAATGGATGTCAAATTGTAGGGAAAAAATGACTAATCTAAAACAAAAAAAATACAAATACAACAAATAGACAAATATAAATTAAAGGATAAAAAAGTTTTATTTACTCATTGTTTTTGTGATTGTGTCTCACAAACAAAAAGTACTCTCATGTGTGATAAAGAAAGATAGAAATGTGACCAAATGTGTAAATGGCTCTTACATAAAACTGTCACCAAACAACTATGTTACTTAACACAACACAACAACCATCCTCCGGCTTTGCCACACCATTCTATACCCATTTTTAGGATATCTAAGGGCATCATTAACCCAAAAACTTTATAGGATTTCTTATTTATTTTTTTAATTTTTTTTAAAAAATGAACTAATCGTGGGTTGTCATATGTCAGTGAAGCCCGCGAACAGTGTAAAAACAATTTTAGAGAATAGTTTTTTATTTTTTATAGGTCTCACTCCTTACTCACCCCTTAAACTCCCTAAGAAACCCCCTATAATCAATGGTCTAAGCCATTTTTTTATTTAACTTCTTCAATCCTAAGTATGCGACTTTACAGAATGTTGGGTCAATTCTTCCAGTTCAATAGGCCTAAAGCCTAGTCCATGAATCAATCTCTCAACTTAGGATTTGAAACTCTGGTCCAATCCACCATGTAAGCAGGCCCCATACATGCCGCTTGAACTCCCGTCGCTCCCTCCTCCGTGTCCGCCAATCAACACTCATAATCTCATTTCAGACGTCATTAATTTTATTGGAGAATTTTTATATAATCAAAGACAACTAACTGTCAAAAAAAAATATATATTACATAAAAATAAATTAAAATTATAAATAGTCATTAGAAATATAAAATATCAATTGATAAATGATTTAATTTGTTTTAAAAGATTAAGTACATCATCATATAATATCTATTACAAATATGTTCAATTACATAAAACATATATGCTATTAGTTTCACGAATAATTTTATAATGAAGCTTTTCAGTAACATTTGGATTGGTAGACAATTCTCCATATACAATATTTTTGATAGATATGCTTTCTATGTAACACACAACTACAACGAACAGCTTATCTCTAAAAAATAAAATTTCATTCCATAATCTAATAAAAAATATATTCTTTAAAAATCAAATCCTAAACTGATAAATTTGACCAGTGTCAGTTGAGTATATGGGACGGTCAGTACGGTCAGTGCGATCGTGCCAGGGTCATACCAATTTATTTTATTTTTTTGATAATTATATATATAAGTTATGTATATATAATTAATTTAAATAAATAGTGTAATAACAAGTAAAATAAAATAAACTAATTTAGCCTCTTAACAAAATTTAAACAAAAATAATTTATTTTTATATTTAAATTTAAATTTTTGTCAAAAAAAAGTTAATTATGGTGTCTAAAATATTTTTTTGCACTGAAGCGCACCATGGTATTAAGCCGGCCATGAATTTGACCAACAGTTTTTCTCTAATTCAATTCAACTTTATTTTTTAGATAATAAAAGCTAACTAACTATAGTTTATTGAAATTCTAGTTTTATTTGGTTTGCTATATCCATTTAATATACTAGATTAATGAAGATGCCCTACCATACTACAACATCAAATTGCAGTTTTCGTCAACATATTAATGGATTTTAGTACCTACTAATTAGTTGGATGATTATTTGAAAAGTTGTATGAATACTTTTATTCTGTGTAGAGAGAGAAAGTAAGGTTAAAAACTGCATGGGGAATTCTATGTGGCCGACATGTAACAAGTGCACTACAATCTTCACATGCTTGCTGCGGTTAAGCTATTGTTTTTTTCTCTAGAACAAGTAATAAGGTTATTAAATTGTTAAACAAGTTCTGCCGTAGCACAAAGGAGAACAACAATTGATAAACAAGTTTGTGATTTTTATTTAGCAAACCAAAAGCAGGGCCGAGAAAAATAATAAAAACTGATAGATTCTTTTATGGAAAATCTCTCAAACAAATTTTTTGAAGTTTTTGTCATAAAATTCTTTAAGAAAAAATAAAACAGATTTTTTATTTTAATTTTTTAATATATATATTTTTTTTCTAATTATAAATTTCATCTCTAGAACATTAGCCATAACTATAGACTCTAAGTCTAAATTAATTAATCCAAAAGATATAAATATATATATATATATTTATATCATTTAATAAAATTTATTGTAATCACTTTTATTTTTAAAAAATATTTTAGTGATAATTTTTTTATGAAAATCTATTTTAAAAGTAATTTTTTTTACCAGTATATTTAATCAAGGAAACAATCGCATCGGGACTCGCAGGCACATGTACATCGGTGATGCACAGAATGGGTAACCAAAATTGCGATTATGTTTTGATTATTAAAACTCCGTTAAAATTGTAAATCTGTATGGTTCCTTTGTGTAGGTTCATGGTTCTGGGGATCCCTTTGTAATCTGATTTTGTATTCTTTCTTTGAATCAATGAAACTTTCAGATGACCAAAAAAGGAAATGTCCTTATCCACACCTAATCAGAACATGTGCACGCTTGTATGTAGGCTAAATATTTCGAATCCATTATTAATTATTCATGGATTCAGAAAATAACAAAAACCACTCAAAAGACAAAAACTATTACTAATACAGATAAGTTTTTTTTTGTCGACATACAGATAAGTTTTCTAATATATATTTGAATATAGATTATTGGATTATATCAGATCAGTTTAGAGCACTTCCAACTTTTTAAATAGAGTTTTATGACATAAAAATATAAAACTAAAAAAATGGAGAAATTGAAGAAGTTCTAAAACAAACTTCCCTATTTATTTATCATCGACATACAGATAAGTTTTCTAATATATATTTGAATATAGATTATTAGATTATATCAGATCAGTTTAGAGCACTTCCAACTTTTTAAATAGAGTTTTATGACATAAAAATGGAGAAATTGAAGAAGTTCTAGAACAAACTTCCCTATTTATTTATCATGTCATCAGTTAATTATTCTTTATAGATAAATTATTAATACTTTATTAATAAAATTCTCAAATTAACATTTTTATTGTTGGGGGTGCTCTTAGTATCAAGCCGACATACATGCTACAATTTGGAAATCACATGTCAAATTAAGAAATAAATATATATTAAAAATTGAAATAAATACATTGTTTTACAAGGTATATTGAATTAATATTTCTTGTACGGTCAAATTTATCAAACTTTTGGACTTTTCATTTGAAATAAAGAAAATGTTTCATGTTAAGAAAAACAACTTGAAAATAAACTTTTTGTAACTGGGTTTGAGTATATTTTTACAGTTTTTTCACGAAAATAACTAAAGAATTATAAATCAGTTGGAACCACTCAACAAATTTTAAACTCAATTTCAATTTCTTATAAAAGTTAATCTCCATTGGTAGCATTTGTTACCAAGCTCAGAAATCACTCTTAAAACATGGTAACATATATATGTGAAAATTAAACGAAACAGTATTAAAGGAAAAAGGGCTTGGGTTTTCAATTTATTCGCATTACACAAGTAATCTTGGTTACAGAAATGCACCAAACCGTAACATTTTTTAATTAGAAATGCAAAAGCACTCAAAGCAGAACTAAACCTTTGAAGCGGTGAGAAGCTTAGTCATAACGGGTCGAAGCTGACACATGGCACGTAACGGAACCACCTTACGCATTGCCATCTCTGGACCCTCGGTCATATCAATCTTTTGGCCATCAACTCTTCCCCATTCAAAACACTGAATCAACGATCCTAGCGCCAACGTCACAATCTTGTTCGCTAATCCTGCACCAGGACACATTCTCCGTCCACTTCCAAAGGTTATCACTTAGTGCTGGGCATTCGGGTTTTCGGTTCAGGTCAGTTTGGTTTATTCAATTTATTTGCTTTTTAGGTTATTCGGATTGGGATGTTTAGGAACCATATACTTTTCGGATCGGTTCGGTTCGAGTAATGTCGGGTTCGGGTCGGATTTCTATTTTTTTTATGAAACCCGAAATAGAACCGAATTATAAATAATTCGAGTTTGGTTCGCGTCTAAAGCCAAAAAAACGAAAAAATTCCAAAACCCGATCTAAACCTGGAAAAAATTGCAAAATATTTGGATAATTCAGTTTTTTTCTGGATATTTTTTATTTATAAATTATATTTTTATATATATTAAAATAAAAATAATTAATATTTTAAATATTTTTTTAAATATTTGGGTATCCTTTCGGTTTTCGGTTCGTTTTTTAATACCAGTTCGATTTTCGGATTGAGGATAATATCACCGTACATACATGGTCTTTCTCTCCTTCTCCATTACCGGTAAACCGGTCTGGGTTTCTCATCAATCTCAATAATGACATATTTACAATTTAATGTTATGCAGCATCAAAGATACCAATCATATATTGTGAAATGACTTCTATCTCTCCTTGCAAGAAGCAACTGCAGGATAACTTTGAAGCCTTGATACCATTACCACTAGATGTTTTGAATAATCTATATGAATGTTGCCGCTAAAGTTAATAAGTTAGTGGCAGCTGGAAGCACCAGCTGCTGATAAGTTTTAAGAATTATGACAAATTTCCTTAATAATTATCCACAATACTATTTTGTTTGACCACTTGATTGCATAATAGTATTTTACATTCCATGAAAATGCAAGTCTGGAAAATGATTTTAATTTGTAGTTTATATTAATACTGAATTTTCATCTTTCTTGTTATGTGTGGAGGGTAAGATAAGAATCACATAGTCGATGAAATTGTAGAATATTTAATTACTTATAAAATAATATAAGTAGATGCCACCAAATGCAATTGTTATTAGCTAATTCAAATAACAAAGATCATACAGCTATGATTTCACTGGGCATAGAGTTAAAGAAAAAATAGTTTGAAAAGCTGGTTAAAACATGGAGTTGCTAGCTTTTTTTATTGATAGGATCAAGAAGGATACATACATATGTAACCGATGAACAATACAATTATACCTTGTGAATTAAGGGCATGTTTATCCGGGTCTCTTAGATTAAGTTTTTTAACTTATAATTTCATTTTTTTTTTACATTTTTCCGTTAAAAGACGGTCTCTTAGATCTTTTATTTAAGAGACGGTTCTTAAGTTCTTTTAGTTAAAAGTTAAGAAATATTTCTTAGAAAAGCTAAAAACTCCATGTTAAGAGACCTGCAATAAACATGCTCTAAAACCCGAGGAAAATCAAGAAATTCCTAGAAACTAAATCCAAACAAGAGACACAAACATATATAAAACATTAACCACATATCCAAAAATGCTTAAATAAACATCGTTTTACCTTTGGTTCTTGCACTGTTCACGAGTTCTACTGACACATGGTGTCCCGTGATTGATCTATTTTTAATTTTTTTTTTAAACAGAAAGAAGAAAAGTAAAAACAAAAAATAAGCACCCCAAATGGAGTAATAGGGTTAAATTAAAGATGACCTTACATAACGTTGACTAAATAGTTTGAGTTTTTTTTTCTTCTAAATATTTGGAGTTGAACCAAGTAATATCCATATCATTTATCTAATCCATTCGATTGGAGTCCATAGACTCTGTCAATGAACTCTGTCAGTTCGAGTAGTCACACACGTTGGTGGTGGAGATGGGAGAAGAGGCACCAAAAGTTGTTGATGGATGGAAGTAATTTAGAGGACTTCCATATATATATATATATATTTAATTGTGAAGCTATTAATTTTTTGAAACACTCAACTCAAAGTGTTTATGTATAAAATTTTTGGGTTGAGTTTCTTGTCAAGTTAATAATTTTAAAATTAAATACTAATATATATATATATATATATATACATACACATATATGTATTTTGAGAATCTCAAAACTAAGAACCTCGTTAGAATTACTCTTAATCTCTGATAAATGCTGACACAATTATAAGGTACGCACTATAATATACAACGATTAAAGTTCAATACAATTTTATAGCAAAAAATAATATAATTAGGCTAATACAGATGGCTAGAAGACATTGTAAATCAATAATTTTCTTAAAAGTAAAATTTTGCATTGGAATAACAAAAGAGAGCGTTTATAACCATTACAAATGAGGAAAATGTAGATTCCCATTTATTCGACAACCTTCTAATGGGCCTAAATGTTATTCATAATGGGCCTAGGATGACAAAAGGCTCGTAAAGGCTCTTTCTTACGCATGGCCATCCCCGGAGTCTCAGTCATGTCGATCTCTTCTCCGTTGACTTTTTTCCAGTCAAAGCACTGTATCAACGATCCTAACGCCAACGTCACGATCCTCTGCCCTAACCCTGCACCGGGACACGCTCTACGTCCATTACCAAACGGCATCAGCTTATGCACGTCTTCTCCTCCTTCTAAATCGTTAAACCGTTCTGGTTTAAACTTCTCCGGTTCGTTCCAGAGATTTGGATCTCTGTGTATAGCCCATGCATTCACCATCACCATCGTGCCACGTGGAACATCGTATCCTCCAACTTTGATATCTTCTGTCGTCGTTCTTGGCACTAAGAGTGGCGCCGTAGGGTATAGCCGGAATGTTTCGGACACTATGTTTACTAGGTAAGGAAGGTGTGCTAGGTCTGGTTCGTCTATCAAACGGTCTTGTCCAATTTTCTCATCGATCTCTTGTTTTGCTTTTTCAAGTGACTCTGGATGGTTTAGCAAACACGCCATTGCCCACTCTACGGTTACAGCTGATGTTTCTGTTCCGGCGATCATCATTCCCTATTTCATGCATAATTAACAAAATTTAATATGAGAAATGTTTATTTAATTTTGGTTTACCTGAACCAGATTACATTTGAAATTACAGTTAAAGAACTCTATAAATTAATAAATTAGAACTATACTATTTTATTAATTTACATACTACTAGTTTAAAGAAAAATTATTTTCTAGATTTATATATACTTCTACATGTTTTTATTTTTTTTAAAATTAACAAATACATTTTGGCGATCAAAACTCTTTTCTCTTTCTTGTTAGTCAACTATTTAGTGAATGTATTAAAGATATATTCCAAAATGTAAATGTACTACTTTAATCTGCTTATTAATATATCAATTTTAGGGTATGCCACACACTAAAAATTAGGTTAGAAAATAGATTCGTTACCATTTAAAAAAACCCCAAGTAGTAACAAACAAAGAATAAGCGACATCATGGTTAGTGTAAAATATTCTGGCGCTTGTATCGAATGTACTAGAGATTCGTTAGCACTTACCAGCATCAAGCCTTTGATAGTGACGTCAGTGTAATAATCTGGCTCTTGTTCTTGCAGAGAGAGCAAATGGTTAACCATTGTGTTACCATCTTTCTCACTCCTACACTCATCAAGCAAACGCTGCAAGATCTCATCCATAGCTTCTCCAACAGCTTTCACTTTCTTCTCAAAGCTCCTTCCGAAAATCTTGAGGAAAGGCAAGTAATCTCCGGGGTGCCTCGCGCCGCTACAGCTGTTAACATCGGCGACGAGTTTCTTGAAAACATTCGCCTCTTCCTCGTTATGGACTTCGTCTCCGTAATATCTTTTGCCTGTGACCATCCTCACGATGTTGTTGAACGTTAGGTCAGACAAGAGCGGCTCTAGCTCGATCTCTTTGTTGACAACCTCACGTGAGAGTCTCGTGAGCATGCGACGGATCTCGTCTTTACGTATATGGAGGAAGTTGGTGAGACGGTTCGAGGAGAGGATTTCTAGGGAGCAGATGCGGCGGAGGTTACGCCAGTGGTCGCCATAAGGAGCGGTTCCTACGGTTGTGTAGTTGTAAGCGACATATTTTGCGGTTAGGAAACAAGGACGGTTTGATAAAAAGATGTCCTTCTGCCCCGTGAAGCATTCTGTTGCGAGTGAGGAGGAGGAGATCACGACGGTGCGGCGGTAGCCAACTCGGAGGGAGAAGATTGGGCCGTAGGTCTGTGAGAGGCGGTGGAAGAGACGGTGGACAGGCGGTTTGATGAGGAAGTGGTGGCCGAGGAGGGGGAGAGCGTAAGGAGGAGAAGGAGGGAGGTTGAAACGTTGCTTTTTGGATGTGAAGATGAGTTTGTAAGCCACGAGAAAGAGAGCTAAAGGGAGGATAATCATATAGTAAAACATCTTTGATTATTTGTTTTATTTTCCTCAAGGAGTTTGTTGATGGTAGTGGTGTGGAAATAATCAGACTGGTACACTTTATATATAGAAGTATTTTTATCAGAGTGGATATTGTTAATGTATTTGTGTTTTCCGCGCTATATTTATTTATTCTAATGGGAACACTACGTAGCAACTTTTTTCATTTTAAATTGGAAAAAGGTGTTAAATCAGATGTAGACCTAATCACTACCACGATGAATAAGCTGCGTTTCTAAAAAGGTCAAAAGGAAAGAGCTTTGAAGGGAGAATAATCACACACTAATTCCATAAGAGGCAACTAAGTGTTTTATAGAAAACTATCAACTAGACAAATTATTCGAGACTTAGGCGAGGTCTAGACGTTATTGAATTATTGATTTATTTTACATATATGACATTTATATAAAGTATTTTAATTTTTAAATAGAAATATAAAATTATTGTGATAAAATATCAAAGTTAGATATGCAAAACAAAAAAAATAGACAAATTTGTGGATCTACACTTACATTACTTAAATTAGCATATTTATACTAATCTAGATTGATTTTAACTGATTTAACTGATTTTGAATAGTTTTAATCAATTTGAATCGTATAAATCATATTTTATAAAAATCATTTTGGATAGTACTAAGTTGTCGCATAGGTGAGAGCCTAGATGCCTCCTAAACCAGTTTTTAGAGCTTTGATTCTCTTTAAAGAATTGATTGTGATGGCGTTGAGGAGATTATTATATGATCTTAGAAAAAAACATAGTTTATATATATATATATATATATGAGAATATCAACTCCAGTTTAAAAACACGAGATAAACCATAAAAGTCATATATAGCATTTATTTGGATTGTAAAAACTTGTTTACTTCTAAACTTTTTTTTTTTTTAAATTATAAAACAATTTAAACATCTAGAAAGTATTTATACATATATTGGAATATGTACATTTATTTCAAACATTTAAAAGGTGAATATTGTAGACGCTGGAAAATAAAATTTTAGAAGGTGAATACTTAAAAAGAAGGTTAATACTGAATACTATAGACGCCGGAAAATACTTCAAATAGGAGAGAAAAAGAAACTTGGCGAGCGAACGTACATGGATCTTAGAGCATGATAATCCGGGATTCTTAGAATGAGTTTTTGCACTGTTCGCGGGCTCCACTGACATGTGAGACCCATGAACAGTGTAAGAACCACTTCTAAAAACTCATAAATAAGAACTGATTTTAGAGAGTTTCTTACACTGTTTACGGGCCCTACTGCCACGTGGCGATCCACGATTAATTCATTTTTTAATTTTTTTAAGCAACAAAAAGAAAAAAAAAAAAAAGAAATTTAAGACCCCATTAAAGGTTCTAAGGATAATGATGCTCTTACACGCGTAGACTTCATGAGTTTTACAATCAAAACTTGTTTATTTGTCACTGATCTTTCCAAGTGAATGCATGGGTTTTATGTTTTATCAGCCAGCGTGGCTGATTGGTCTTTTGTTTGACTGAGGTTGATTTGTCTTCCTGCACATTAAGGATTTGTCTCTTCAAACGTCCAGAGTAACCGGTTTCAGGTTTTTGTCAGTTTCAGCTACTTATCGAACTCGTGCAAGGCCGACTCTGAAATTTAAGAGTCTATGCAACATTTCAATTAATTTTTATTAGAAGTTTAAATTTTTAAGTCTCGGTATATATAGGTAATAGGTTTTTGCCAAAAAAATTGAGAATTATTTGCCAACGTTTTATTTAACATGGTCAGGACTGACCTGAACACGTGTCCATAGATTCCTTTTCATTTTTCTCTGGTCTTTTTTTAAAGTTCTTCAAGTCAAAAACCTTGGACTTTACTTTCATACGTTCTATGTTCGTTTGTTTGTATGTCTCTACAACCTACGACCAATAGCAGATTGCAGTTTATTATTAGTTTTCTTTCATGCGATAATTATATATCGTAGTGTTATACTGATAAACTTTATATAACAATTTAAAATTGATTTTTTTTTTTGCGATCTACGACTGATTACGCCTATGGATCTTTCAACATGGAAACGAATATTTAATTGTAAATCGCAGTTAAGATCACATCGACGTGCAAACGAATACGATCATAATATAATTCATCTTAAACTCACATTACTTTAGTTATCTTATCTTTTTCTTAGTAATTCTGATGATCACTTATGATCGATTATTAATTAATCAGTCATAAAAGATAATTCAACAAATTGGTTAAGAAGAATATTTGTTTTGAATGTTGGAGGTTGATCTGGCTAGGAATTTTAAGTGGAGCAGTTTCATATCTCTCCATCACTCATGAATCTCATCACTCGTGAATCTCATCACTCATGAATCTCGTGGTTGTTTTTTTTTCTTTTTAATTATAAATCTTCTTCTTATTTTCCTCAACTTGCAAAGTATCTTTACAACTCAAGAAAAGGAAAAATAAAATAAAAAAAAGGAAAAATAAAAAGTGACAGAAAGATACAAGAAAGTGAAAGATACATATTTTAACTCGGGCTACATATTTTAACCTCAGTGTGATTAATCAAACTCGGGCTACATATTTTAACCGATCTCGTGGTTGGTTGTGTTCGATTAATCAAACTCGGGCTACATATTTTAATCTCAGTGTGATTACCGCATAATATTATTATATAAAAAAAGCAAGATGCTATCCCGTGTTAACGTAAGAGATCTCTAATTATCCGCCACACTATCAAACGTGTTAAAATGATACTATTATAGACATATTTTTAAAAGAACTATATAGGATTTAAAGCCCACTACAAAGTTACATGTGTGATATGTGTTCAGCGGTACATTAACCATAAATTTGCAACTTACAAAAAAAAATCATGAGAAAAAAACAGAAACTACAAGAATATTTATTCGATCGGGTTAGATCATCTACTTGCGAGTATTTCTAGTGTAGCCTTCTGTTCACGACCGCGATACAACGATTTTGTAAAATGATCTGTATTTATCTATCAAAAAGGTTTTCCAAAAAAAGTTTTTCCCAAGGATTATTTTGTAAGGCCATATTCATTACTAACAACATAAAAGAAATGGTAGCGATAGTGAGATGTGACCAACTCTCTCTCTCTCTCTCTCTCTCTCTCTCTCTCTCTCTCTCTCTCTCTCTCTCTCCTCTCTCTCTCTCTCTCTCTCTCTCTCTCTCTCTCTCTCTCTCTCTCTCTCTCTCTCTCTCTCTCTCTCTCTCTCTCTCTCTCTCTCTCTCTCTCTCTCTCTCTCTCTCTCTCTCTCTCTCTCTCTCTCTCTCTCTCTCTCTCTCTCTCTCTCTCTCTCTCTCTCTCTCTCTCTCTCTCTCTCTCTCTCTCTCTCTCTCTCTCTCTCTCTCTTCGCAGTTAAGTTGGTAATCCAATAACACAACCTAACCCGTTTTAATTGATGAGTGGGAAGATGATCATATGACATTCCCACGATTTGTTTCTTCTTTAAGCTCTCTTCCAACTATGCTTCCAGAGATGACTTGACAATTAATTATCACACTGTCTCATCCGCGGTTAGAATATCTTACGATCAATATCGTAAGATGTTTGACTTGCATATAACCAAATTACCATATAAATTATCTAGACTAAAACATAAGCCAATATTTTTTTCTTTGACCCGGGAATATTCGACGGACCGATACCTAACCAACTAATCTCTTAAGAAAATGTTTAGTGGTACCAAACAAACTCAATTGCTTGCAATTAGAATTAGATATCTATATCAAATAACCACATCAATAGTGTAAATAAATCTGAGTTTGGTACGTTTCAAATCTGAAGAGGTTAGCAATTTTTCAAACCCACATTACCATTCGAACATATTTAAGTGGTTTAAGTCAAGATTCCCACACAGAATATTGTAGCACATTATTATGTCTCACCTACAATTTAACCACAATTATACGTGACTCGCCCTTTTACTTGAAGTCCTTTTCATATTCTTGTGTATAATTTCTTATACAGACACTCACAATCGTCTAATACAGTATATCTTTACACTACAAACAAGAAATTCAACATATTCATTCGCTAAAAATAATCTATAGGGCATGTTTATTGCAGGTCTCTTAACATAGGGTTCTTAACTTTTCTAAGAGACGTATCTTAACTTTAACTAAGAAAACTTAAGAACCGTCTCTTAAATAAGAGACCTAAGAGACGTCTCTTAACGGAAAAATTTTTTAAAAAAAATAAAAAATAAATAAAAAACGTAAATTTATAAGTTAAGAACCCCGCCTAAGAGACCGTGGATAAATATGGCCTGTTTCGCTGCTTTGTTATAGTCAAAAGAAAAGATATTTTTTTGTCGGGTCATTTAATATACTCCCTGAAATCATTGGTGCTTGACTTACACTTCTCTTTAATTTCTTTTTTAAAGATAAAATGCTCGTCGATAGAGAGTTCTTAACTAACCTTTAGTTGGTTTCTAATAACAATTAAGATAAAATGCTCGTCGATATCCTATCAATTTTTATCTTATTTGATAAACTACATTGTAAAAAGGTGTTTAAAAAATACTCAATGAGATGAATGATACAAGTGACCGTCGTCCCATAACTACAAACCATATACCAATAATATAAACCTCGATTACCAACTGTGATTTTAATGCTAGAATATGCTGATATATGTAGACTGTTTTTAAAACTAATTTGGTTATTTACATTATAAAAATACATTTATATACTTATGCAGTTCATTTTCAAAAACACTGATTTAAAAGTTAAATTCGTCGGTTGAACCGAGAACTAGTGACCTATTGATGCAGTGTAGTGTCAAGTTAAATATGAGTTATTTATATTTTTATTATTATAACTATTTGTGCTACGTCACCTATCTATTTGAATTTTAATCATACATTGACTATTAAAAAACAGAAACAAAAAAACTGGGCAAAAAATTATAAATCAACCAGCATTCAGACCGTTAAAAGTTATTGTTCGTGACTTCTAATATAATTGAAGTTTTCTTATTTAGTCATATTAATATCTCAAAAATATTAACACTTTATTCCATTTGATTTGATTCAGGCTTTCCAATATTATATTGGTCATCATTGGTTAGTTTTTAACTTAATTTTTTGATTTTATTTATTTTTAATTCAGTAGTCCTACTCAACCACGATGTATCTATATTTTTAAAGTTAAAGGTACAACATTTTTATAACATTTATTTCTAGCCAGTTTTTAAGTGATTTAGTAAATCCTAAATAAAAGGTAAATCATAGTAAATAACTCTATTTTTGCTTATTCGTATTTTTGTAAGTAAGAGTCGGCGAGTTATTTCTCACGAATAACACCGTATAACACCAAATGTCTTCGAAAATATGACTTTGTGCTATTTATCCCCACGAATAAAGTTCAAAACTTAGTTTCCTACCAATCTTGATTTTTTCACGGTTTCTAAAGCCGAATTTAAAATCTCAAATCTCATAAAATAAACAAACAACAAACTAAAACAATACAAATAATATCCGACCAAACATAAATCTGAAGGAGAACAAAAAGCCAACCCAACATTCCAAAACTTAAAAGATCTGAAATAATAAAAATTCTAAATCAATTTCAATTAAAAAACCTAAAAAATTTGGTTTGCTTAAAAACAATAAATCAATACTCCCTCCTTTATAATTGGCGTTTTAGAATAGTTGTTGTATGTCAATATATTTGTCGTTTACAAAAAAACAATGCAAAATAATGTGACAAATGACTATATTTACCCTTGTATTTACTCTAGTCCATGTATTTTAAGATACATAATAATCAATTAATGAAAGATATAAAAGGTATTCTATTGAATGCCTTAATTTGTGTTATAATTTCAATAACGTCGAATAAAGAAAAATAGAGGGAGTATAAATCAATTTTATTGGTCTTTCAATTTCAATCTTTATATTTATAGGGAAATATGAGTGAAACTTTATAATCAATGAAAAATTGAATTCGAACTTTAAAATTTGTGTGTCTTGATATAATTAGAACTTGAATTTTTTTTCATTCAGTGTAGTATTCTCTATGTGATGCCATCATAATTTTACCTTAAATATTAAGATGTTATTTTTTACATCTTTGTATAAAAGAAAATCCCAAAAGAGAAAAAAAAAAGTTTGTTAAATCGAGTCCGAGCCACGCGCCAAGTTCCATAATCTCTTTCTATTCAAGCAGTATAGAGAAATAAGTATACGAACAAAGAAGTATGCACATGCTTTTAATGTAGATTTTAAGTTGTACGTCATCATAATCCACCATTAAAAATTTACGTCATGTGACCATGCATTATCTTCATTAGAATTAGTGGAAAAACAAATCAAATGTTCTGATCTTGAAGCTATTACCATGTTGTATACAATTGGATGCGTATAAAGTAACGGAACATAGTTTCAAGCAAACCTGCATGAAACTATATTTGATCTGGACACCATGTGACATCTCCCACATTCTCTCTACATGCTACAATATATAAGAGATACAAGTAACCAAAAGCAAGCAAGCATTGAACAACAACAACAAAAATGGAGTATCTTCAAGTACTACTTCTCTTAGTCTTTCTCTTTATCTCCACCATGTTCTTGTTCACAAAATCAAAGCCTAAACCAAACTTGCCGCCGTCTCTAGGAAACTCATTGCCGGTGATCGGCCACCTCCACCTGATGAAGCGACCATTTCATCGGAAATTACTTTCCTTCTCAAGATCCCTAGGAAATGCTCCAGTTATCAACCTTCGCTTAGGGCAACGTCAAACGTACGTCGTCTCGTCACGTGCCATTGCCGAGGAATGTTTCACCAAAAACGACATCGTTTTCGCGAATCGGCCTGTGTTGATGATAAACAAGTATTTAGGGTATAATGCTACACATATGGTCGGAGCATCTTACGGCGAGCATTGGCGAAACTTACGTCGAATCACCGCCTCTGAGATATTTTCGTCCATGAGGCTCTCTATGTTCTTGTATATACGTAAAGACGAGATCCGACGCCTTTTGTTACGTCTCTCCCGAGGCTCATTACACGTACGCGCAACTTCTTAGAACCATATGTTAATAATAATGATCCTAGGGCATGTTTATCATGTTATCTTAGGGTGAAGTTTTTAACTTATAATTTCACTTTTTTTTGTTACATATTTTCGCTAAGATACGGTTTTTTAGGTCTCATATTTAAGAGATTGTTCTTAAGTTTTCTTAGTTAAAAGTTAAAAAACATCTCTTAGAAAAGCTAAGAACCTCATGTTAAGATACATGCAATAAACATGTTCTAAGTAGTTCAATATATATGTTTTTTGTCAAAAGATTAAAAAAATTGCTAAGAATATTATAACTTAAGTATCATTTTTCAGAAACGCATTCAATCAAAGATATATTAACATTTGAGTTTACATTTTAGTGATTATTTTTTAAAGTTTAATGTTAAAATGGTGGGTTTGAATTTCTAAATGTTTTATAAATATTTTTAAAAATTAGTTAGTCTATTTTCATCATAATTTGAAATTATTTTTAAAAATAATCATTAATTAATGATAAATTTGAAAGTGGTATCAATCTTGTGCGAGAAATAAAATTTCCTCAAGGATTGATTATATAAGTTAAATTTTTCCTTCCATTATCATTACAGATTTCCATTTTTTTCAAATAAATAACTATCGCAAAAGCTTAACTAAAACTAGCTATATGTATTATTATCAAATAAATCGAGTTACATGGTTTAACTTTACTATTATATCATTTAAAAACAAGTAAATCTATCTGTTCATGAAAATATTTTTTGGAAATTTTTCTTGTTTTACAAAAAAAGTTTTATTTAAAAGTTTTTTATTAGTTAATATAATCAATACTATTAAAAAAAAAACATTACTTCGGACCATATTTAATCCTAGATAGAAAAAAATTAAAAAAACTATATTCTATATATTTTTCATAATTTATATTATTACTAACTAATCATACTTAAATACAGTCTAATTAAGATAAGACTAAATCTAATAAATATCTCAATCAACTTGCCTATATTTTAACAACTATTTAACAAATATATAAATTACAAAAATATCTTCTACATAAATGGCCCGATCATTACTTATTATTTGGCAAATTACATTGACTTTCTTTCTACCTATATAACAAATTCTACCCATATAACGAACCTATTATTATTATAAACACATTTGCATAAAAGCTTTTTTGCATAAAAGATATGAATTATGTACGTCAACATGGATTCACTTTTAAATAAAGCCTATATTATAGTCATTTTTTATCTAGATTTTATATAATCCCACCAACTTACTTTGTAAAATTTATGATTTTGTTGAGTATATTGAAATACCAACTCAATTTAGATTCAAAATTTTGTCTAACGTCATTTATTAAATAGTATATAATAATAAATCTATATTACAAAGCATAGATCCTAATTAAACATATTTTTAAAGATAAAAATAATACAAAGAAAAATTGAAACTATATATTTATCAAAACCAATATTATTTATTGTATATATCGATCTGGATATTACATTGGTAGATTTTAAAATTCATGTGGATTTCCTTAGACCTGTATGAGAAAAAATTATAACATTTATTTAAAAAACATTTAGTACGACCTTTCTTTCTTCATTTCTAATATATTTAAGATTTTAATTGTCTTTTAAAATTTAACTGTATTATCAAAAGAGAAAAAATCATTAAATTCTGAAAATCACAATTTAATAGTTTATTCAAATTTATGTAATACTTAAAAGTATAAGAAAAAATTACCAAATTTTAGGAATATTATCAGATTTTTTTTGTTTTTTTACTCGGTCAACCGGTGTCGGATCACGAGCAAATGGTGAGTTTTGAAATTTTTACCGGATATTATCAATTTTTAATTGAACTTGAACTAGATTATATATATTGATCATCTGGTTTACCTATTCAACCGCGAGTTCGAATCGGGTATGAAAATACTAAATAAACTAAAGACATATAATATCGTCTATGTAGATCAAAATTCAAAAATAGTACTTAATACCAACTAATATTTTTCACCCAAAAATTAAATCCGCGCTTCGAAAGCGCGGGTCAAAATCTAGTGATAGATTATAAATTAAAAATATTGATTAAGAATATTTGAATTGACTAAATATTATTAATCGATAGTTTTTGAAAATTATTTAGTATAAATAAATAATATATTTAATTGTTATATTTTAATATGCGTAATAACTGTAAAAAAATTATCTTTAAGAACTGATGGAGTATTTTCTAACCTAGATACTAATCATGATGTTTTCATTATAACTATTGATAACATGTTTGAAATAAATGGATCATTACATGTACCATCAGGGATTTGTGGAGGTGGAGATGAAATCACTTTTTACAAACTTGGCATTCAACAACATCATCAGAACTATAGCTGGGAAGCGATACTACGGTGATGATGCAGAGGACGAAGAAGAGGCCAAGTTGGCGAGGCACTTGGTGTCTGAGGCTATGGCCGGCGATAGTGGAAGAAACCCAGCTGATTATCTCTCCTTCTTGCGTTGGTTCACAGATAGTGAATCACGGATCAAAGACGTGGCTCATCGTTTCGACGCATTCTTACAAAAACTAGTCGATGAGAAACGTGCGGAGAAAGAAAAAAGTAAGACAATGATCAATCACTTGCTTTCTCTCCAACAAACCCAACCTGATTGCTATACAGATGTAATCATCAAAGGAATCATCCTTGTAAGTACCAAACAGTTACACTGCAATATATATTGATATATATATATATATATCTTCAATAGTAATAAAACAAGTTTCTGTCTCAAAAATAAAACACAAGAAGAGAATTTTCAAAAATACCAAATTTTAGCAAGAAAAAATCAAAATAGCATTCACGGAAAGATAAAATGATAAATATATCCCTTATTATATGTATATAATTAATCAAATATATAAAAATAAATCATACAATAAAATATATTTTAATTTGGATTTAGATTAGTTAAGTGATTTTGAAATTTAATATTGGTATTTTTGGAATTTCCCATCTCTGCTATTTTGTGATATTTTTGGTGCTATCTATAGGATTTGTCTTATTTAGTTTTATGTGTATATCTGAGGTTGTTTAATGTGCAGGATTTGATAGTTGCGGGGACGGATACGGTATCTATAACGTTAGAATGGGCCTTGGCTAATTTGTTAAACCATCCAGAGATACTAAAGAAAGCAAGAATTGAGATTGATGATAAGATCGGTTTGGACCGGTTAGTGGATGAACCGGATATTATGAATCTTCGTTATCTCCAAAACATAATACTAGAAACACTCCGCTTGTATCCTGCTGCTCCATTACTACTCCCTCACTTATCATCACAAGATTGCCAAGTGGGAGGTTACGACATGAAAAGTGGTACGATGTTAGTGATGAATGTGTGGGCCATTCACAGAGACCCGGAGCTATGGGAAGAGTCAGAACGGTTCAAGCCGGAGAGGTTTGATAAAGAAGGGGAAGCTCAAAAGGTCATGTCGTTTGGGCTTGGAAGACGGGCCTGTCCTGGATCTGGGCTTGCTCATCGGTTAATGGGCTTGACTCTTGGGTCGTTGGTGCAATGTTTCGAGTGGGAGAGAGTTGGTGTTGAACTAATTGATATGAGGGAAGGAAAAGGTGTCACGATCCCCAAAAAAGAGCCATTGCGAGCCATGTGCAGAGCACGGGTTCTCGCCACGAATGAGAACCCTTTTTAGATGTTTTCTTTTGCAAATTAGAAAATGGTTATTCAATAAAAAGTTGGTTTGTGGAAAGTTGTTCTCATCATCGATATTTGAAATTTAGACCATGTTTGTTTAATTGTTGCTACAATGTACGATTGATGCTAAATTGCATTTTATTGCTTGTTTTGTTGTCGCACGATATTTTATCGGTTTTTTCAAAAATAACCTAAAAATTCAAGTTAAACCCAAAACCAACTTTTTTTTATAGTTACTATTCATTATTGAATTTTCTATAATACTCATAAGTTTTTGAATTATTTACAAATTTATCATTATTATTTATTTATTTATTAATTTCGAAAAATACAAAAAACCAAATACACCCTAAACATTTCTTTTTAATTACAACTATGTCATCATCATCAATATTTTCAATCACCATGAACCACCATTTTTAATCTCTTAAAGCCAATGTTCAAGAAATCGCTAGGCGCTAACTAGGCGCCTTATAAGGGACTAGCGACTAGGCGGATTATTCGGGGCCTAGGCGTTAACGAATTATTGATTTATTTTATATATATATGACATTTATATGAAATGTTTTAGTTTTTAAATAGAAATATAAAATTATTGTGATAAATTATCAAAATTAGATATGCAAAATAAAAGAAATTAGATAAATTTGTGAATATATACTAACATTATTGCTTAAATTAATATAATTAGATTAATTTAAATCGATTTTAGCTGATTATGAATAATTTCAATCGACTATAATCGCATAAATCGGTATAAATCAGATTTTTAGAAAATCGTTTCGGAGAGGACCGAGTTGCCGCCTATACCGATTTTTAGAACCCTCCTTAAAGCTTTAGAATTGAATTTTCAACCACTTTTTTCTCATTCTAAACAAGCAAATCTTCATTTCCTCTCATTTCCTCTACATTTTCATCTAAAAATCTCTCTTAACCTTCATTTTCATAATCATAAACTTCATAATTTCGTGTTTTTTCACTTGTGAATCGTGAAAAATGTTTTCTTTTGATCATTTTTGGAGTTTGGACGGTTGAAAAGGCTGGAAACGAGCTTCACACTGCAAAAAAATAACTATTTTCATGGTTTAAGTCGTTTCTCAGATCTGTGTCGCGATAGTAGACTGTTTTATATGTCTACGCCCTTATGTAGACATACAATGCAGTCTATTTGTCAACGCACATGTCACTTTTGCAATTGACTAAACGGATTTTTTTTTGTAACGTAGCCTTCTCCGACAGTCTACATCTTAACCTTTGACAACAAAAACAAAAAAGTACGTAGACCTACAAAGACGACTACGCAAAAGAGGTTAGTTTTGCATTTGAATGAACTTTTGACTTTTCATAAGCAGACTTCAACATAAGTCTACGAAGCGTAGACTGCCGAAGAAGTTTACTTAAGGTCAGTTTTGCATTTGACCAAAATTTTGACTGCGTTGAAAATGTTAGTTTTGTGTTTGACTAAAAATTTTTAAAATTAATTATTATTTTTTTAATATGTAGACTTCAGATGCAGTCTTCTCTTCTAGAAAAAAAATGTAGACTACCTGTGAAGTCTATTTTTTATTTTGGTCAAATGCAAAACTGACTCGTCGGATTTGAGAGTAGACTTCTTGAAAAGTCTACAAATCTGTAGACGTTCATTTCAATCTACCCCCTAAAAAGTCAAACATAGTCAATTGCAAAACTAACATCATTCAAAAAAACTAAAACATGTAGATTGTATATTTAGTCTACCTCTGAAACTCAAATCCTGGAAAATTCTGGTCAATAGCGAAAACTAACATTTTTGAAGTTGTAGACTGAAAACGAAGTCTGCTTATATAAAATCACAACTTTTTTCAACTATTAAAAGTAACCCGTAAAATGGTCAATTGCAAAAACTAACCCAAAGAGTAGACCTATCTGACCGTCTACGGATGTAAACTGAAAAGAAAGTCTACCACGTTGTAGACTGAACATGGAGTCTATTTTGAAATTTACATTAAAAGTTAATTTGTGTACTATGCATTAAATTTTTTCGTTTGAAAGTGTGTAATAGTTAATCCTAATGGGTTTGAGTGATTTTGGATAGAAAAAATGTTGTAATTATGAAAGTATAATACTTTTGATTTTGCTATATTGCTAGGAAACAATTGTAGACATATTAGTAAGTCTACGTTAATTGTCACAGTGCAAACAACCAGGTCACATCCAAATTGTCCAGGTTAAACCAGTGTTGTCTTACTGCTTTGGATGTTGTCTTATGTATTATCTCTTATGTGTTGAATTGATCAATTGTATTATTGCTTTGGATGGTGTCTTATTGCTTTGGATGTTGTCTTATGTATTTAACTTATCAGTTGTATTGTCGCTTTGGATGTTGTCTTATTTGATGAACTTTTGTTGAAATCGTAGGTTTTAATTTTTCTATTACTTTGAGTTCTAATGTGACTTTCTGTCGTGCAGACCAACATGTTAGTCTTCTTGAACAAAAAGTAGCTTTCTTTTTAAGTCTCTTATAAAGGAAGACTAATATGTAAATCTCTAGATTGTATTGGAATTGTACTTTTGGTCGAATATGAATTAAAATCTCTGAAAGAATAGTACTATACTGATACAAAGGATGATATTTTGATATATAGTCGAGTACCAGACTTCCATAAAAGTCTTCTGTAAAAGAAGACTAATACTTAAGTCTGCTGCAAGTAAATTACATAAGTTTGTTACAACCATATGTTTGATACAAAAGCCTGATACAACCGTCTGTTACTCACAGTTCTTGAGCTCCTCCCTAGAGTATACAACCTCGATAGGAAATCAGACTTATCCATTTTGTAACATGCACCAAGAAGACACAAACAAAGAATTATATAAGTGCATTCTACACGAGAAGTCTACAATTTAAAATGAAGCCTACACGAGAAGCCTATAAATTCAAACATCAGTGTACTACAATTTCAAAACATCAGTTTACATGAGAAGTCTACAAATTCAAAATATCAGTTTACAAAATTCAAAATATCAGTCTACAAATTCAAAATATTAGTCTACAAATTCAAAATATCAGTCTACAAATTCAAAATTTCAGTCTACAAATTCAAAATTTTAGTCTACAAATTCGAAACTTCATACTACACTTCAAAATGAAGTAGACTCACCGGAAGCAGAGAAATGGATTAGAGAGGATGCAATGCTCGTTAGAGAAATGAATCTAAGACTGACCGACTCAGATCTGAATCAAAAGAAACTAAAAGGTTAGTAAACAATGATGAACTTGTTAGGTTATTAGTTAAACGAGAGATAGAGATGACATAGAGACGTACGTTGGAAAGATGAAGCACAGTCCCTTGCTGGCTAGGACAGAGAGATGAAGTAGAAGCCATGATACTGACCGGAAACAGAGATTTGGACGAGAAGCACCGTTCCTTAGAAGTCACCGGCTCAGATCTGAAAAGAGAAAAAGGTAAAGGTGGTCATTTTTATCAACAGAGAGGTAAAACATGGACATTTAACTTACCAGAGCGATGGAGGAGACAGAGACGAAGCAGATGGGAAACTGCGTGGATCGAGTTCGTCGGAAATCTCGCCGGAAATCGCCTAGAGAGAGATACCCAAAGATTAGTTTTTTTTTACCTGAAAAGCTTGAGAAATCGTATTTATATACTAGGTTAAATTGTGTGTATACTGAAAAAAAGGTATATATATATGTAAACTTTATAATATGTCTACGAACCCCTTAACCACAAATCTCAAACCGTAAATGTTTTATTTGATCATCAAATTATATTGGTTAAATCCGGTTAGGTTAAATTGTGTGTAGACTGAAAAAAAGATCTACATATATGTAGACTTTATAATATGTCTACTAACCCTTTAACCAAAAATCTCAAACCCTAAATGTTCCTTAAAAATGTTTAATTATATAAAATTTTAATTTTTTACTTCATATTATCCATTATATTAATGATTAGTTAAAAATATTATAATAATTATTTTTATACATTTTTAAAATTAAATTATTAGATAAAATTATAGTATAGATTACATAACAAGTCTACCGAATGAATAGACTTCGTACGAGGTCTACATATACGTAGACTTCTTTCTGTTACCTGTAGACTAACAAAAGATAAAAACGTAAAATACACTTCTGTTTTTTTGTCTGGTCATAAGGGTTAAATAATACTTTTATCACCCGTATAGGTTGGTTTTGCATTTGATTAAAATTGAGGTACACTTATAGGTTTAAATTGAAATTTTAGGTTGTTTTTAGCAAATCTCCCATATTTTA
>CAJHQQ010004369.1:0-29392 GCA_905132885.1 Moricandia moricandioides | reverse complement strand
GATCAACCGAGGGTGAGGGCATGATTCATGGCAACTTCAATAGTTAGTATTTTTATCATAGTTGGATTGTTAGGATGAAGATTATGCGTTAGAGGAAATGTTTATGGAAAGTTTTTTCTTCGTTCTTCGAGATAGTTCTCAAGGATCGAAGAACATTCATACATTCATAGGATATTTGCATGATAGATTGCGTGAAATTATGTTATGTTTACTTGAGATGTTTACAATAAATACTTATATTTGATCTGCCAAGAATTGGAATGTTAGGTTGAAAACGTTATAGAAACGGATTGAGAATTGAAGTAATTAAGGAAAGTACGAGATTAGAAGAACGTGATTAAGCTAAGGAATAAAAATATGTTTTGGCTTCAGGCAGTGTATGTTGGCTTAGACCGTTATGGACCTTCGGGTCGCAGATTGGCTTCGGGTCGCAGGTTGGCTTCGGCCGCAGGTTGGCTACGGCCGTAATGGACCTTCGGGTCGCAGGTTGGCTTCGGCAGAAGGTTAGCTACGGTGGTAATGGACCGACGGGTCGCAGGTTTGGTTACGGCCGAAGGTTTGGCTACGGCCGCAGGTTTGGCTTTGGCCGCAGGTTTGGCTACGGCCGAAAGTTCGGCTATGGCGCAGGTTGATGGACCTCTGGGTCGGAATGTTAGGAAATGCTAATGTAAGGGAATGATAGAACCGGATGTTAGGTTGTTAGTTTTTGAATGCATGAAAACGAATAAGTAATTGGAAAGAAAATTGCCTAAGTAAGAAATAATATAAACGAATTGCTAGGTTAATAGATTGGAAATTGCTAGGTTGTTAGAATGGAATATGGAATTTGATTGCTTGATTATTGAGTTGCATGTGGGCGGTTTTGAGCGTCCTCACTGAGTAATTTTGTATACTCATTCCTCGTTTTGCGAATGAAGGTAAGGTTTATTGTGTGGACCGGATCGCGGGACATTGAAGACCATCGGGGCAGGGTATTTTGAACATGGGTAATGTTTAGGAAGTTTTATAAAAATCTTAAAATTTTCAATGTATTTTTCAAAGATTTCCGGGTTGGGGTGTTTCAGAGTGCCTCTGAAGGATTTAGAAGGTCGCCTTGTTGTAGTTCTTGAGGTTAGTTTGATGTGTATCCCTGATCTTCCAAAGAAGGCAAGTGCAGAACTGGTTCTCAGGTTTTTAAAAATTGATCATATCTTCGAATTCTCTTGACCAATTCTCGTTATCTTGGGCTTTATGGAAAGATAATAAACTCCTGTTGACCTATAAAATTGGTTTTTCCGGTTGTTGGTTGTGTTTAAATTTTCTTCTAAAGCCTGGTACTCGCATATGGATGGGTTGAGAAACTCCGATTTGTAAAATTCATATCCTTCATGCCCCAGTAGCTCTTGGTATGATTCCACTTTTGATTGAACTGCATTTGAATGAAGAAATCTGTAAAATTATCCTTGTGGATAAATTCCTTCTGGTCGGTAAGATATGGCTGATTTACTGAGCATACATTGATATACCTTTTATTTACCAGTTTTAGATCATCATTTGGACCCTATTTAATTTAGAGTCTTTATAGGTCCAGGTACGTTCTGGAGTATTATCGAGATTATGGAGCTTGATAGAGCATTCAGAAGAGATAGCCAGTAGTTGTTTACATTCAGCTAAGTACGAGTCGAAGTCAAGCATGATCATCCTTGTTGTCGATCGAAGGCCCACTCGCAGAGTATTGGCCGACTTCAAGCCCAAGTCAAGATGAATTACGAGAATGCCCCTAGACGAGTTTTGACCTAGGTTATATGAGTTATGTCATTGTTTAGGCAGAGAGGACCACGTTTTAAGAGACACATTTTATTCTACAGCTTTTAGTTTTCTTGCATTAAGCTTTTTAGTAGTTTAGGGGAGAAAATCTGACTCCTTCAGAGATTTGTGTTGGAACCCCAATTATTATTTTATGCATTATATTATTCAGTTCATTATGTTTTCTCTGATCATGTCTGAGTAATTCACCTGTTAGATTTAGGGTTCATAATAGTACTGATGAATTAGCCCCAAAATAAGATTGCTAGGATGAAGTAATATCAATCTTTGGAATTGTGTTTAGTGCTTGCGTTCTAGAGTAACTAACTAGAAACTTGAACTTAGGATATGTACAGCTAGGAGAGTAGGTTATGTGCCAGAATTGATTCCATTGAGCTAGGTTGTTAGATGCATGCAAGAGCTGGTCTAATTAACGTAGTGGACGAACTTCCTGTCCGACTAGCGTCGATCAACACTAGGCCTTAGCCTTCGATCGACGGTACAATTATCTATCCGCATACGAGATTTGGTAAAAGATGGGGTCGGACTAGTTATTATTTATTGTTCTCGCATATTAATAATTCCCTGCATCCTATCCATTATAATTCACTTTCTTGAAACCCTAGATTTACCGTTTTTCCATATTTGCATTTACTTAGTATTTTAGATATTTTTCTATTCCTTATAGACTTCCAATTGAAACCTCTATTTATAATTTTCCTAGCTTAAAACTTAGAATTATAATTAATCTATTGTGTCACCTCGCTCTCTATGGATTCAATTCCTAAGTACTACAATTTGACCTCTCTTGGCAAGAGTAGTTCGTATGGTTAATTTGATTGATTGAATTACTAAGAATATAAACCTTAACCCACACGCTGTCAAATTTTGGCCATCGCGGGGGAGCAATGATTGCCATTAGATTTATTTTCTAGGTTTAGTCTAGGCTTTTTCATTATGCAATTTACTGATATTTATTTTTTCTTGTCTTTCAGGTACATGCCCAACAATACCAGGAATTACTTTTTTCAGATCCAGTTGTAATCGAACGCTCGATCCACAAAAAGATTCGACAAGCATCGATCGACAGTAGCACTCAACAGCCGATCGACTCTTCTTCACCAACATCGATCGACATCACCAACACGACATCGATTGACGGTAGTTCACGAGATCAGATGGTTGCGACTTTAGTTTTTGTCCGACATGAGAGAGGAGACATGTATGACCTCGAAGATCATCTGCGTAATGCAACATGTCAGAGAATTGATGATCTGGGACTGCAATCCCTGAACCATAAGTATAACTAGATGCTGCAGTAGCTCGACCTGATGCTAATTCCCAAGATGCTCAACGAACACTGGCAGACTACAATCATCCAGACCAGTTCTATGCTAACAAATCCGCTATTCGTCCTCCAAATTTTTAGAGGAACGACTTTGTGATCAAACCGTCCTTCTTCGAACTTGTTGCGCAGACAGCCTACCAAGGATCGCGACATGAACATTCCATTGATCATCTTGTGCAGTTAGTTTGAGGATCTAGTATCTGCTATTAAAGCCAATGGAGTCTTTGAGGACTATATATTTTGTAAGCTCTTCAAGTACTCAGTTGCTGGAGAAGCTTCACATCGGCTTAAGCAACTACCACCAGGATCTCTGACATCCTGGACATACATCAAAAATGCGTTCATGCGCAATTTCATTGATGTTGCGCGAGTAGAGGACATGAGAAGCATAATCACCATATTCACACATGAAACTGTAGAATCATTCAGAAGCTCTTGGTTCAGATTCAAGTCCTATGAGAGAGATTGTGAACACCACGGTTTCAACGAGGTGCAGCTACTTAGCACCTTCTTCAGAGGTATTGATCTGCAGTACCAGATGGATTTAGAAACATCTAGTGAAGGGAATTTCAGCACTAGGAGTCCAGAAGAAGAAACAAAGCTTATCGAGAACTTGACGTCTAGCAATAGCAGCAAGAACACTGACAATAAGAGGAAGAAATCAGCTCCAGCTTTAAAGCAAGGAGCAGATAGATGAAGTAAAAACAAAGCTGGACAATGTTCAGAAGTTCTTAAGAGGCAAGAAGTGAAGGCCATAAATGAAGAAGAAGTATTTTTTATTGGTGGAAACGGTTTCCAGAGACAGGGAAATTAGCTTCAACAGGAACTCCTATGGTGGCAACAGGAGCAACTACAACCAAAGTTCACAGAAGAAGAGGCCCAGCTACAACAACGAAACGGTTTCCAGAGACAGGGAAATTTGAGCTACAACAAGAAATCCTATGGTGGCAACAGGAGCAACTACAATCAGAGTTCACAAAAGAAGAGGCCCAGCTACAACAACATCACCTTTGGATCTTCTTATCATAACCCACATCCAGAGACTCAGGAGAGCAAGTTATAGGCTATGGTTGACAGAGTTTTGGAGCAGCAGCAGCAACATATGACTGTGAATTTCAATGGAAAGATAGATGCTCTGTACATCAACCTGAACACAAAGTTTGAGACTCTCAATACTCATGTCAAGAAGTTGGAGAATCAAGTGGTCCAGACAAGAGGCCATTCAAAGAAATGAGACCATGATCAAAGAGAAGGAGGAAGCTGGTCAGAAACACCACGTCAGTGCATTGATAGGTGATGATTTTTGGCAAGAGGTGAAGAGAAAATATCCCCAAAAGACACATTTCTGAGTCGAAAGTGCTATGTCTTTTGGTAGTTCTCCCTGGTGTTGATCGACACCTATTTCTGAGCTTCGATCGTCGGAACCCTCAGAGTCTGTAACTTCGTGTGAGTCTTCGAACATCGATCCATGTCGAGACGTCAACATCGATTGACGTTCTTCAACACCAAAACCAGTTTGTCTACCAAGTCTGAATGCAAGCTTGTCTGTCAGACATCTGAGTAGGGAGACTCCAGATCAGAATGCCGATACACCTGAGCCAATGATAACAGAAAGACGATCCATAAGGAAGTAGAAGATTCCTAAAAGTTTGCGTAGAGAAGCAATTGACAAAGAGATTGATGGCTTTGCCAAAAGAGTTTTTAAAATTCCTCTACAGATTCAGTTTGATGAAGCGTACTATACTCATAGCTTGTGGATGTTTTTCAGGTTATCCAAGGAGACAGATGAGGAAATAGAGCGCATGTTCCATGGCCTCAGAGAAAAGCTGAAGCAGAGGGTCACTCTCAAGAGGAAAAGTGACCTTGGAAAGTTTGTGATTCCATGTTTTGTCAAACGCCACAAGTATCCCAATGCCCTCTGCGATACTGGATCAGCAGTCAGCATCATGCCTAGAGCTATGGCATAGAAGCTGAGCCTAAACGTGCAGCCTTCCAGTGATTTATTCACTTTTGGGGACTTCTCCCAAGGGAATTCAGGAGGGATGCCCAGAGACGTCCCAGTGCAGATTTGCAACACCTTAGTCCCAGTAGACTTCCGTGTGATGGATATCAAGATTGACTGGAACTCTTCCATACTCCTTGGAAGAGAATTCATGGCCACAATGGGAGCTATCTGCGACATGAAGACAAACATGTTGTATGTATCTTTAATCGACTCCAATAATTTTTAAGAACCTGTTAAAGTCAAGAACAAGGCTACTCTGATAAAATTGGGTGATGACCCAGGATTGCTACATGCTTCAACGACTATGAGCACAAGGATAGTCAGATTATGGAGCATCGATCGACACCCATCCCAGACAATCGTTCAATGGGGACAACATTGAACTATTGGTCGACACCCACCCTTTAGTATCGATCGACACTCACCAAGAGTATGATGAGGACTACAAGGAAGAAGAACTTATTGACTACTGTGGTCTTGCCATGGAAGAAGCAGGTCTTATTGCCACATGCTTTTGTGACTTCAAACTGCATAAATAGTCTGCGGATACAACATCGATCAACACTCAGCTTCAACAATCAACAATCGGTCGATTTTAAACCACAACCATCTACCAACACTCACGCCACATATCAGAACGAAGAAGACGGTCCAGAATACATTGTCTACATCGGACAGCAACACCGTGAGTTGGGACCAGAGCATACCAACCCAGATTACACAGAACTTTACCCAGAAGAAGAAGCAGAGCACGATACATTTGAGTTCTAGAAATCTAGACGCTTCAGCCGGTTGAACGAAACCGTAGATCCAGCATCGATCGATAAGACACCTCTACCATCGATCAACGGTATCCCCGACTATGGATCCAGAGCTTTTGATAACAACAACCGGAGAAGATTTCGTTGAGAGAAGAGAGATGAGTATGGAGTTTATAGAGATGAGAATGGCAACACACGAGCCATGGATGGAATAATCGTTAATGCGTCTAAGGAGAACATCAGGCAGATTTCTAAAAGAGCCAACATGCATGAATATACTCATCTATGTTTGCCAGAGTATGCAGCAGACATACGCAGAACCAGACCACACACATCAACTTACATCACTCTAGAAGTTGTTAACAAGGTACAAGGAATTTAAAGAGCCCAGGAGATGATTACGAATGACTATCACAAGAGGCTTGATGACCTGTACCACCCGTTCAACAACAGTAATGGCTGGTTAACCACGTGCATGGAAGAGATGAAGCAGAAGATGGACTACACTCATCAGATTATTCAACAACAACACTCGATTGGAGCAGTTAGTTCAGCATCGACTGACGGAAACACTAGGCCATCGATCGATAGTTATCACACAGCATTTAGGCAGTGGCTGGTAAGAGATAAGTTATTGGAAGAAAAGCTTGATGTCATTTACCTTTCTCAAGACTTGATGGGGAATAGTATCTACCAGAAATTGGATGATATTTCAGAGCCCACAGATGCCAGGCTTAACATGCTGACGGGATGCATTCAAACACTCCAAGAAAGGATGAGTACAATGGAGACTGCTCAGATTAGGTTGGACAACCAGCGCACCAGAGGACAAGAAGCTGTTAGGAGCTTCATCAGTGCATGGTTTCAAATGGAAAGAGAGTATTTGAATACCTTCTTTCCACATTGGTTCGATGAACCGCTTTACTAGTCCAAAAGTCTAAAAGTCCAAACGTCGAGCTTAAGACTATAACCAAGCGCTGAGTGGGAGGCAACCCACTGTGTAGTAAGTTTTATTTAATTTTTCACTATATTATTAATTACGCTTCTTATTTAAATTAGGTTTTCAAGGAAGGAGTAGAAAAGTTCGAAACCACCATCGGTCGACGGCTTGGATGGTTTACCTTCGGTCGACACTCATCACTCACCATCGGTCGACACTCCTTACGAAGTTTGGTAATTTTGACTTTCTCTCTCACTTTTACTTATGATTTAGTTTTTCCCTTAGCCGAACCGGACGTGATAACACTAGGGACAATGTTATTTAAGTTTGCGGGTGTTTGTTGATGTTTTTATCTATTTTGAGATTTTATTTGTTATGCTTACTTAAGTTTTTCGAAAAGTTTTTATAGAGTCAAGAAGGGGATTATGATCAGAACTTATTTATTGACTAACAACGCTATAGCACCGTTTTTAGACTTTTTGATTGCAGAGATCACTAGAGATGCCAAAGTGGATCATCCTGCCATTATATCGTATTTACTAAGAAAGTTTGAAGGAACCAAAGCTGATATCCAACCTAATACTCACTGTTTTGCTTGTTTGGTGCTTAAAATACATCGGATCGAATTCCTTCTGCAAGTTTGTAAGGTACAATTCTGTGTCCTTTGAATCCCTTCTCTCTCTCTCTCTTCAGCATCTAAAAAAATAAGAAGATTGAGATAATTTCCTGGAAGATGCAGAGAGGTATGTAAATTACGTATAACCCCATTATTCTAATTCAAAAAGGAATGATCACACATTGTTGGAAGCGAGGGATAATTACATTACCGGTGACCCTACTATTCACCTACGACTTTGTTCAAAAAAAAATTGAAAATAAGATGGCAAGATGGAATGTATCAGCATCATTGTCCATTGCGGTTGAGATTTAAAAAAATTCAAAAGAGAGAAAAGTAGGCAAAAGGGATCAAGAAAGACTTTATACCCGTGTATGCATATTTGCAGGAGTTGAGCCCATGTGTCGTTTAATCGATACTCCCAAGGTAAAGCCTGCACTTTATTTTTATGCAAAGAAATGTGATTAGTAGAGGGGTGAGTCAAATTATTATTTGTTGAGTTGCTAACAAAATGGATTTGGTTGCTATAATACGATAGGGCACATAGAGTCTCTTTGATTGGCATTATTTGATGTGGTTGCAATATAGTATGGGTCATAGTTATTTCATGTGGCATTATTTCAAACCTCTTTCAAATGCTACCTTTGTTTTACTTGAGGACAAGAAAAAGGTTAAGTCTGGGGGAGTTGATACACTTTTTTATTTACCAGTTTTAGACCATCATTTGGACCCTACAGCTATTGGATACCAGTTTTAGAGTATGTTATGTGTGTATGGACTGTGTTTTAGAGTCTTTTCAGGTCCATGTATGTTCAGGAGCATTATGGAGATTATGGAGCTTGATAGAGAATTCAGAAGAGATATCCAATAGCTGTTTACATTCAGCAAAGTATGAGTCGAAGTCAAGAATGACCATCGACCGACGGAGCATCCTTGCTGTCGATCGACTGCCCACTCGCAGAGTATTGGATGACTTCAAGCCCATGTTAAGATGAATTACGACAATGTCCCTAGACGAGCTTTGACCTAGTTTATATGGGTTTTACAATTGTTGAGGCAGAGAGGACCACGTAGGAGACACGTTTTATTCTACAGCTTTTAGTTTTCTTGCATTAAGCTTTTTAGTAGTTTAGGGGAGAAGATCTGAACTCCTTCAGAGCTTTGTACTGGAACCCCTTTATTATTCTACGAATTATATTATTCAGTTCATCATGTTTTCTTTGATCATGTCTGAGTAATTCACCTATTAGATTTAGGGTTCATAATGGTACTGATGAATTAGCCCCAAAATAGGATTGCTAGGATGAAGTAATATCAATCTTTGGAATTGTGTTTAATGCTTGTGTTCTTGAGTAGCTAAGTAGAAACCTGAACTTAGGACATGGACAACTACGAGAGTAGGTACTGTGCCAGAATTGATTCAATTGAACTAGGTTGTTAGATGCATGCGAGAGCTGGTCTAACTAACATAGTGTATGAACCTCATGTCCGATTACCGTCGATCAACCTTAGTCGTATATCGACGGTACACTTCTCTGTCCGCATACGAGAGTTGGGACAAGAGGGGGTCGGATTAGTTAATATTTATTGTTCTCGTATATTAATAATTCCATGTATCATATCTATTATAATTAACTTGTCTCAAACCCTAGATCTACCGCTTTTCTATATTTGCATTCACTTAATATTTTAAATATTTTCCTATTCCTGATAGACTTACAAATAAAACCTCTATTGATAGTTTCCCTAGCTTAACCATTAGAATTATAATAAATCTATTGTGTGCCCTCGATCTCTGTGGATTTGATCACTAAGTACTACAATTTGACATCTCTTGGCAAGAGTAGTTCATATGGTTAATTTGATAGATTGCATTATTAAGAATATAAAATTTAACCCACACGCTGTCATACGTCTTGGATAGTTCTTCGGTCTGGTCGACCTCTGGTTCAGAAAAGGATTTGATGACCGCATCAACCGGGCTGTTGAAAGTTACGAACAATCAAAAACGTCGAGGATCGGTTTTCCTTGCGTTTTTTGTTGTGTTCTACATCAGTCTCGTGCAATTTTTATGCAGGAAACAAATGTTGACAAATCATGTGGGTCCCACGCCTTTCACCTGGAATTACCCAAAAACTAGGATATATTGAATCGCGAGTCATGTTCTAACGGGTGAGATCATACCAGCACTAATGCACCAGATCCCATCAAAACTCTCTTGTTAAGTGTGTTTGGGCAAGGGTACTACTAGGACGAGTGACCTCCCGGGTAGTCCTTGTGTTGCACCCCTTTTTTATTTTAAACAGAATCGCGTCTTATCTTGAAATCCCCATAACTTTTAAACCAGGAGAAACTACGTTGCTCGTAGCACCATTTCAGAAAGCCCACAAAACCATACATGGCGGCTAAAAGATTTGACGAATTTTCAGAACCAAATTCAGCCGTTTTAACCCTCAACCGGGCTGTTGAAAGTTACCAACCTTAAAAAAAGTTGAGATTTAGTTTTCATTGTGTTTTTTGTCGTGTTCTACACATATCTCGTGCATTTTTTATGCAGGAAAAGAACCGACAAATCATTTGGGTCCCCCATCCTTCACCTCGAACTACCCAAAAACAAGGACATATGGAATCGCGAGTCATGTTCTAACGTGCGTTATCATACCAGAACTAATTCACCTGATCCCATCAGAACTTCACAATTAAGCGTTCTTGGGAGAGAGTAGTACTAGGATGAGTGACCTCCTGGAAATTCTTCGTATTGCACCCCTTTTTTATTTTTTTCTTCAAACATAATCGCGTCTCATCTTGAAAACCCCATAACTTTTGAACCATGAAGAACTACGCTGCCCGTAGAACCATTTCGGAAAGCTCACAAAACCATACATGGCGGCTAAAGGATTTGACAAGTTTTCAGTCCCAAATTCAGCCATTTTGACCCTCAACTGGGCTGTTGAAAGCTATGAACCTTAATACAGTCAAGGTTTGGTAATCCTTGTATTTTTTGTCGTGTTCTAGATCAATCTCGTGCATTTCTTATGCAGGAAAAAAATGCCGACAAATCATATGGGTCCAACGTCCTTTAGCTCAAATAACCAGAAATCAAGGATATATGGAATCGAGAGTCATGTTGTAACGGGTGCGATCATACCATCACTAATGCCCCAGTTCCCATCAGAACTCCGCAGTTTAGCATGCTTGGGCGAGAGTGGTAGTAGGATGGGTGACCTCCCGAGAAGTCCTCGTGTTGCACCACTTTTTATTTTTTTCTTCCAACATAATCGCGTATAATCTTGAAAACCCCATAACTTTTGAACCGTGAGGAACTACGCTGTCTGTAGCACCATTTCGGAAAGCCCACAAAACCATACATGGTGGTTAAAGGATTTGACAAATTTTTAGCCCCAAAATTCAGTTGTTTTAACTCTCAACTGGGCTGTTGAAAGTTACGAACCTTAAAAAGTAGAGGTTCAGTTTTCCTTGTGTTTTTGGGTCGTGTTCTACATAAATCTTTTGCATTTTTAATTCTGGAAAAAAATGCCAACAAATTATGTGGGTCCCACGTCCTTCACCTTGAATTATCCGAAAACAAGGATATACAAAATCGTGAATCATGTTCAAAAGGGTGCGATCATACCAGCACTAATGCACCGGATCCCATTAGAACTCTGAAGTTAAACGTGCTTGGGCAAGAGTAGAACTAGGATGAGTGACCTCCCGATTTGTCCTCGCGTTGCACCCTTTTTATTTTTTTCTTCAAACATAATCGCGTCTCATCTTGGAAACCCATATCTTTTGAACCATGAAGAACTAGGCTGCCAATAGCACCATTTCGTAAAGCCCACAAAACCAGACATGGCGGTTAATGGATCTGATGAATTTTCACACCCAAATTCAACCGTTTTGACCCTCAACCGGTCTGTTGAAAGTTACGAACCTTGAAAAAACTCGAGGTTCGGTTTTCCATGCATTTTTGTCGTTTTCAACATCAATCTTGATGCACTTTTTATGGAGGAAAAATGGCGATAAATCATGTGGGTCCCACACCCTTCAGCTCGAATTACCCAAAAACAAGGATATATGGAATCACTAGTCATGTACTAATGGTTGCGATCATACCATACTAATGCATCGGATCCCCTTAGAACTCCGCAGATGCGTGCTTGGGTGAGAGTAGTACAAGGATGGGTAACCTCCCTCGAAGTACTCGTGTTACACCCCTTTTTATTTTTTTTATTTAAACATAATCGCTTATCATCTTAGAAACCCCATAAATTTTGTACTGTGAGGAATTACGCTTCCCGTAGCACCATTTTGGAAAGCCCACAAAGCCATACGTGGGTGTTAAAAGTTGTGACAAATTTTCAGCCTCAAATTCAGCAGTTCTGACCCTGAACCGTGCTGTTGAAAGTTACAAACCTTACAAAACTCGAAGTTCGGTTTTCCTTGTATTTTTGTTGTGGTCTACATCAATCTGGGTGCACTTTTATGCAGAAAAACTGTCGAAAAATCATGTGGGTCGCACTCCCTTCAGCTCGAATTACCTGACGAAAGGATATATGCAATCCCAAGTTATGTACTAACGGGGTCGATCATATCATCACTAATTCACCGGATCCCATCAGAATTTTTCGGTTAGGTGTGCTTGCGTGAGAGTAATAATAGGATGGGTGACCTCCAGTTAAGCCCTAGTGTTGCACCCATAAGCCGGGCTGTTGAAAGTTATTAACCTTTAAAACAGTCAATGGTCCATTTTCCTTGTGATTTGTTCATGTTCTACATCAATCTCAGTGCACTTTTTATGCAAGAAAAAAATACCGACAAATCATGTGGATCCCACACCCTTCAGATTGAATTACCAAACAATGATATATGGAATCGCGAGTCACGTACTAACGGGTGCGATCATACCAACACTAATGCACCGGATCCCATCAGAACTCCGCAGTTAAGCATGCTTGGCCGGGAGTAGTACTAGGATGTGTGACTTCCCAAGAAGTCCTCGTGTTGCACCCTTTTTTATATTTTTCTCCAAACATAATCCCGTCTCATCTTGGAAACCCTATAACCTTTGAAGGTGAAGAACTACACTGCCCATATCACCATTTTGGAATGCCCTCAAAACCACACATGATGGCTGAATGATTTGAGGAATTTTCAGCCCCAAATCGGCCGTATTGACCCTAAACCGGGCTGTTGAAAGTTAGGAACCATAAAAAAGTCGAGGTACGGTTTTCCTTGTGTTTTTGTCGTGTTATACATAAATCTAGACGCACTTTTATGCAGGGAAAATTGTTGAGAAATCATGTGGGTCCCATGGCCTTCAGCTTGAATTACCCGAAAACAAGGATATATGGAATCGCGAGGCATGTTCTAATCGGTGCGATCAAACCATCACTAATGTCCTGACCTCTCGGGAAGTCATGTGATAGAGCATGATATTTACCACTTTTATTCTATGATATCAGACCTATTTAGAGTGTATTATATGTGTTTAGAGTCTTTTTAGAGTATTTTTAGGTTCAGGAACGTTTTGGAGAACATTGGTGATTCTGGAGCTTTTTGAGATGCAAAGCTGCAAAGACGCGTCATAATTTTAGCTATGGGTGGGTGGATACCTTCATGCGATGCGATTGAGCTGATATTTGGACACAAGATAGAGCGTTAAGTTATCTTTCCAATGCCACTGGTATGAGGTCCATCAGACGGTTAGATCTAAAGTTATGTATGTTTTAATGAAGCGTGGTCCTTCTGCTTTGCCAGAGTAAGCTAACGAGGAGATGATAGAGTGACGATCGACAGCACAGCCAGGATCGAATTGTTTCAAGACCAAATTAAGTCCAGAAGCCACCACAGATTACAAGAATACCCTTGGATGACTTTAAACCCTATTTGTGTGTTTAAAAGCCATTGTTTAGGCAACAAGCTTTCTTTGATTTATTATTCTAGGATTAGGAGCGAAGGGAAGAGCTCCTTCAGATTCCTTCTGGAACTCCTTTGGTTTTTATAATTGATTTCTATTTTATATCTATTCATCTATGATTTTTGTTTCGTAGATCATGTCTGAGTAGTTCCATCTGCTAGGTTTAGGTTTTCTATGGTTTTGATGGATTTTCCAAACAATAGAACTGCTAGGGTGATTTATTGTATCCTTCATTAGGATTGTTCTCACTTCTTGTGTTTTAGAGTAATTAACTAGAACCTTGATCATAGGATAGTTAGGCGCAAGCGACAGCATGGTCTATTACCTGAACATAATCCTGTTGAACTAGGTTGTTAGAAATATACGAGAGTTGCTTTAGGAATTCTAATGAACATATCGATTTGGTCGTAATGCTTGACTTAAGCGTTTGTCGATCGATGCTAATACAATAGCGTCGATTGACGGTCATTCCGAGTTCACAACGAGAGTTGGAACAAGGGATTATGTCATATGATTAGACTCCTAATTATGTTGGATATCTTGCTTTAGAATTCGAGTTCTAGGATTGTTAACATTATCATCTATACACTATAATCCAGATAACCTGAATGAAAGCCTAAGTTTATCAATCCCTCTTCCATCACAAACAAACTCTATTTACTGATTTATTATTAATTTATTATATCATTTAGCCTAGCCTAGTCTGAAACCGATTGTCTATTGTGTGAGATATAGAGTCTTTGTGGATAGGATCCTTAAGTAATGCAATCGATCTCTTAATTGAGAGAGTTGCTCTTGGGTTAATTTTAGCACATCAAATTTGGTGCCGTTTCTGGGGACTCTAATCACCATTAGACTAGGTGGAGGATTTCGTCTAGGTTTTTATTTATAATTTTAGTGATTACTATTTAATTTTCTTTTGGTTTTAAGGTACATACATCTGCGTACTAGAAGCACAGATGAGAAAAGGCTTTTTTGGTTCTTCTATGAAGAAGCCTGCTGATTCACACACGATCTGTATGTCTACAAGGTAAGCATAGATCGACACCCTTCAAGCAGCAGCAGTCGACAGAATGAACCAAGCATCGATCAACACCAACTCCTCGGTATCCCATTCAAGTTAGGAACCTTAAAAAATCGGTGTTCTGTTTTCCTTGTTTTTTTGTCGTGTTCTACATCAATCTCGGTGAACTTTTATACAGGAAAAAAATGCTGACAAATCATGTGGGTCCCACGCCCTTCAGCTTGATTACCCGGAAACAAGGATTTTGGAATTGCGAGTCATTAACAAACGGGTGAGATCATACCATAACTAATGCACCGGATCCTATTAGAACTCCTCAGTTAAACATCCTTGGGCGAGAGTAGTATTACGATGAGTGACCTCTTTGGAAGTCCTCGCGTTGCACCCCTTTTTATTGTTTTCGTCAGATATAATTGCTTCTCATCTTGGAAACCCATAACTTTTGAACCGTGAGTTACTACGCTTCCCATAGCACCATTTCGGAAAGCCCACAAAACAACACATGGTGGTTGAAGGATCTGACAAATTTTCAGCCCCAAATCAAGCAGCTTTGACTATCAACCAGGCTGTTGAAAGTAATAAACCTTATGTAAGCCTAAACTATCAAAGGCTCACAATCTCTTGGATCAAAGTGATAGACGATCCAACAAGAGGGGTGGTTCTTATAATATATCTAATCGGCTATAAAACCTGTTGGATGGAAGTGATGATGATGATAATGGATTGAACAGGGTGTTGACTCATTCCACAATCAACCACAAAGAAGAACAGCATGATTCCACAAGCAGCCTCAATTGCCTATCACTTAGACTAGTGAATCCACACAAAGCTTGATCATAAAGGTAACTCAAAGACACAAAGACTTTGAAGAAAATAAACTGAAAACCTTATTAGTTTTTAGGTAGAAAATGTGTGCCTTACAATGTGATATCTAATGAGCTTATATACTTCTCAGTACAAGGCTTAGAAAGCTAAAAAAACAGAAAACTAGCCATTAGGATTTATATGAAAAATATTAAAGAATCTCAACCCAAGGATGAGCTGCTTGTGTCTGGAAAACTTTGGGAATATGTTGATAGAACAAACTGCCATAATGCTTGCAATCATGGAGAGAAAGAGCTGTTGGGATTTATTGTTGATCTCATGAGTTGATCTCATGAGTTGGTGGTCCAGCTACTGACTTGAGGTCCTCATCATTTCCTCTCTCTTTTATAAGTTTTGTCCTCAAAACCAATTTACCTGCACCAAGATAGAGCAAGTTAGGTTTCATTCTATTTTTGGAGGCTAAGGTCTTACCTTGGTATATGGAAAGTTTTGTCTTGCATTGTCCATATGGTTCTTCTTTGATTAATAGGGAATCTATGACCCTTATACATGGCCATTCTATGTTTTCCCTTGGCAGGAGCATTTTCTCTTCTTTTGAAATCTCTTATGTCACTCTTGGTTTCTCCATTTACCACTCTTTGGGTGTAAGATGGTGAGTTTTATTCTGGATTCTTCTCCATTGTACCTATACCTGAATCAACACTTATGGGTAAGAGAAAGTTCTTCATACTTTAAGTGGTGAATTCAAAAAGAGAGTATTGAGTAGTATTTGAGCTTTCCTTACTCTATTATCACTCATAGCATCTTGCATTGACTCAGCTTTGGTTTTTGTCATCTTTAAAGCATGATCGTCTGGTGAAAAATTATCTACCGTATATTTCTCATACTCTTCAGGTTGGTGAACTTCTGTGATGTAAACCACGGATGAAAATGGCTCAACAGAACTCTTTTAACAAATTGATGTACGGATTCAAAAAAGGGTGGTCCAAATACTCGATCTAATTGACTAAGTGCAACCGGATGGATGGAGATACTTGATGATGATGGATGGATCGAACTGCACAACACGAGGGATGGAGAACTCGTGATACAACACAACACTTGGCTCTTGGAGGTATTGGTCTCAACAATAACAAAGCAACATGTTTTGCAAGAGAAAACTTAGAGAGATGTTCTTAGAAGAAAATTTGGTTTGTTTATTGATCTAGGGTAATTTTTACATAGACAACTAAGAGCTTTATATATATCACGACCTTAATAAAAAATCTGACAGTCTAAAAATGATAAAAGGAAAAAATATTAACTTGTGCCTAAAGTCTCGGAAGCAAAGGAGTTGATGGCTTTAAGAAAACTAGCCGTTAGACTGATTTCTTGCCTTCGGAAAGAGATAATCTTGTATCTTGATATCCTGTTGAAGTATCCACGAAATAACAGCCTCTGGGTTATGAATAAGTTCTTAATGATAGTGATCATTTCTGGTCCAAGAGAAAAGAGTCGTTGGTCTTGGGCAAGATTGTGAAGAAATTCATTTATTGCATTTGATCTACATGCTGCCGGATAAGGAAGGTTGATGGAAATGAAGATATTCCTGATCCTCTGGATGATGGTCCAGATAACGAATTCTTGTATTCCTTATGGATGGTCTAGAGTATCTCATGTCTTCCATATAAAGGTTTGTTTCAAGCCAAATTGAAGAGGTTGGTAACTTTCCAAAATTGATGTCGGTTTGGCCGGTTTTTTGGAAATTGATTGCATCTTGGCATTACCATGACAAATTATCCTGATTCCGAGCTCTCTAGAAAGTTAAAAAAAAGAAACCTTGAATCCCAATATTTATTTTGTAGAAGGACGCTTTATTTTTGGGCTGTAATTCACTTCTAAGGGCTGAGACTCGCAAATGGATGGGCTGGGAAACCTCCATTTTGTAAAATCCACAACATTCTGGTCCGAATAGATATTAAGATGATTCCACTTTTACATGAAATCTTGTTGAATTTAAAATCCACGAAAATTGGTTTCAGGCCAAAATACCTTTTGGTTGTGGAGATATACGCCTTGGACTGAACCACTGTTGCTAGTATCACCTAGGTAGTTGGTCTGGACGGTTTGATGATGCTCTGGTCGAGTCATTGATTTGATGACCGCATCATTGTGGATGTTGATCCTCCTTACCTAGACCTTCATCAACATTCTGGACAAAGTGCAAGTGCATCATACCAGTGTTTTGATAAGTAGGATTAATCACATTAAGTTCAGAAATCACCTTATCACTAGTTGGGACTTTCAAGAGTTGGACTTTCTTGCGCAGCAAGGTTGGATTCTTTTTCCTTGATATCCATGCTAGTACCTGAAATATTTTCAACCTTTTGAGCACTAGAAAAGTGTGTTAATAGAGTCAAGGAATTTCTTAAAACAGAACTAGATCTAGCTTTAAAAAAGTTGATAAGTTCATCAATATGTTTATCCATTCTAGTAAAGGAATCATCAATTCTAGTAAAGGAATCGCTTACCTCCAAATTAGTTCCTTTTTTTGAGGTAGTACTGACTTCATAACTTGCTTTGTGGGGAAATCTTTTTCAAGATGACCCTGGCCTTGACATCTATAATAAATAACCGCAGGTGGTTTTAAAAGAGTTAGAGTACTCACCTTGGTTTCGTTTGACTTGAGGTGTAAGCACTGGTTTTGAGCTTTGCCTCTGCTTTTCTGGCTGCAAGACTTGGGGCCGTACTATTCTCTTTGTAGACACCTTCTGAGTGTGTTGTGCTCTTTTCACAAACTCAGTATACATGACCATCGTCACCTCTTTCCAAGTATAGGCTGGGTCATTGGAATAGATCCTATCAGTGATCAAGCTGGCTCCACCCATTTGTATGCTTCTCTAGTTAGGGTGTCTATTGCATAAGTTGGGTTTAGCTTCTATGGAATTCTCCAATTTATAAACCATTTCTCCATATCTTCCTCTTATCTCAGGTATGCACTTGGTCCTTCCTTGTGACCAGAAAAATGTATAGATGATGTATCCAAGAGGTTCTGCCTAAGCTGATTACCTTTGTGGTTCCGTAGTTTTCTTTGAACATGGCTCTATCGATTTCCATGGTAAGACATTACTGCTGCAGCCATGGTGGTTTTCATTCTCCTTGGACAGGCTTGACCATCTAATTCCCCATCATAACTTTCCTCATAATCAGATGAGTAGTCGTGATCATAGATGAGAAGGGATTTGGGCCATAACAAGTTAACCATTGGTCCAATGGTTCTGGTTCTTCCTGACCTCCTTGTTCTTCGTTTGGGATACATTCTGGATCAGTCTCTATGTACCAGTAACCTTCAGTGTGGTCATCTCCATCATCCCAACAAGTCTGGTCCATTTCTTCTCCCCAATCTACTTCGGAAGTGTTGTATTCTTCCGCTTCTTCTTTACTCTCCATGGTTTCAAAGCTTTAGGACAATGCCTCAAAAAAATAAAAGAACCTAATCAGAATCAAAGAAACGTGGGATAAGAAAAGGTAAAGGAAAGAAGAAAGTAGAAGATTACAAAATTATGGAATTGTTTTTCTGATTTAAAAAAAAAAAAAAAAACTAAAGAAATATAACTTTTCTTGTTTTAAATTAAAAATAATAATTACTAAACCCTTTAAAATCTGTTTTTTTTGGTCTTTTGGAGTTAATGAAAATTAAATAACAAAGAAAAGGAAAAGAAAATTTGCAAGCAAAGATTTAGGAAATGAATAAGTTTAGATCAACCAAAACTGGAAAACTTTTGAAAAACTTGACAAAAAACAATAGTCTCGGACTGAAACTTTACTTAAATTTTTTTTTATGACTTTTGGAATGAAAAAACAAAGATGTAGAAACAACTAAACTCGACAAGAATAAAAACAGGATGAACAGAACTAGTTTTTTATGGTTTTATATTTTAAAGGAAATTGAAACAACTACATGCAACAAGAAACAAAACGACTTCTTTTATGGTTTTTATGAAAAGATAAACTAACTAGATGCAACAAGAACAGAGTGAATTTTATGGGTTTTATATGAATATGCAAAACAAAACTAAATGAAACAAAGAACATACAAATTTTATATATAAGTTTTGATTTACGAATGCAAAAAAAATGAAACAAAAATGATTGCAAATAAATAGATAGGGATAGATGGAACCTGGTGCTGAAGGAACTTCAGCTCTGATACCAGAAATGATGTAAAGCCTAAGTTATCAAAGGATCAAAATCTCGTCGATCAAAGTGATGGAGGATCCAACAAGAGGGGTGGTTCTTCTAATCGATCTAATCGACTATAAAACCGTCTGGATGGAAGTGATGATGATGATGATGATTATGGATAGAACAGGGTGTTGACTGATTCCACAATCAAACACGAAGAAGAACAGCCTGATTCCACAAGCAGCCTCAATCGCCTATCACCTAGACTAGTGAATCCACACAAGGTTTGATGATAATGATAACTTAACGCCACAAAGACTTTGAAGAAACTAAACTTAAAAATTTATTAGTTCTTAGGTTGAAAATTTGTGCCTTACAATGTGATATCTATTGAGCTTATATATTGCTCAGTACAAGGCTTAGAAAGCTAAAAAAAAAAAACTTGCAGGAAATAAGAAAACTGGCCATCAGGCTTTAAGAGACAAAATATGAAAGAATCTCGGCCAAATGATGAGTTCCTTGTATATAGAAAACTTTGGGAATATCCTAGGAGACTTTGGGAGCTTCTGGTCGATAGAAAAAATCGACATAATGCTTGCAATCATGGAGAGAAAGAGCCGTTGCAATTTATTGTAAATCTGTTCCAAAAATGGCAAGTTGAGATGGTGAAGAATCTGGCTGATCCAATGAGGTTTAGTGCATGGGATCAACTCTCCAAATGGTCTTTGATGTAATGAATGATTTCCTGGTTTTCACACGTGATTTTGAGTTGCACACTCCTTAATCAAAGAATTACTTTCCTTAAATAGAACCACTTCGGATGCAGTGTAGGTAGCCTGACTTGTAAATGGTATTTCTCCTAAACAATGAACCAATTTGGTATGAAACCAGTTCGCCACGTGCTCTTGTTGAGTTGAGAATCTATAGAAAATTCTTTCACGGTTAACCTCCTCATGGTTGCAAATATATCTTTCTTTGAATGCACCTATTTTGCAGCTGGCTCCAATGTAGCTTGTATGGTTGATGATCTCATCAGTTGGTTGTCCACTTACTGACCTGAGGTCGTCATCAGAACTTTAAAAAAGTTGAGATTTGGTTTTCCTTATGTTTTTGTCGTGTTCTACATCAATCTTGGTGCACTTTATATGCAGGAAAAAAAATACTGACAAATCATATGGGTCCTACGCCCTTCATCATCAAATTGCCCGAAAACAAGGATATATGGAATCGCGAGTCATGTAATAAAGTGTGTGATCATACCAGAACTAATGCACCGGATCCCATCAGAACTCCACAGTTAAGTGTGCTTGGGCGAGAGTAGTACTAGGATGGGTGACCTCCCATGAAGTTCTCGTGTTGCCCCTTTTTATTTTATTTTCTTCGAACATAATCACGTCTCGTCTTGGAAATCCCATACATTTTGAACCGTGAGGAACTAAGCTGGCAATAGCACCATTTCATATAAACCAGAAAACCACACAAGGCGGTTAAATGATCTGACGAATTTTCATCGCCAAATTCAGCCGTTTGGACCCTTAACTGGGCTGTTGAAAGTTACGAATGTTTAAAAATTTGAGGTTCGGTTTTCCTTGTGTTTTTATGGTGTTGTAAATCCATCTCAGGCACTTTTTATGCAGAATCATATGGCTCCCTTGCCCTTCAGCTCGAATTACCCAAAAAACAACGACATATGGAATCGATCATACCAGCACTAATGCACTGGGTCCCATCAGAACTCCACAGTTAGGCGTGCTTGGACGAGAGTAGTACTATGATATGTGACCTCCTGTAAAGTCCTCGTGTTGTCCCCTTTTTTTATTTTTTTTTCTTCAAACATAATCGTGTCTCATCTTGGAAACCCCATAACCTTTGAACGGTGAGGAACTATGCTGCACATAGCACCATTTCGTAAATCCCGGAAAACCACACATGGTGATTGAAGGATTTGAAATTTTTTCATCCCCAAATTCAGGCGTATTTCAGGCCGTTGAAAGTTATGAACCTTAAGTCGATGTTCGGTTTTCCTTTCTTTTTGCCGTGTCTACATCAATCTCGGTGCACTTTTTATGCAGGAAAAAAAGACTGACAAATCATGTGGATCCAACGCACTTCAGCTTGAATTACCGAAAACAAGGATATATGGAATCGCAGTCATGTAGTAATGGGTGCGATTACACCAGAACTAATGCTCCAGATCCCATTATAACTCTGTAGTTAAACATGCTTGGGTGAGAGTAATACTAGGATGAGTGACCTCCCGGGAAGTCCTCGCGTTGCACCCCTTTTTTAGTTTTTTATTCAAACATTATCGCATCTCATCTTGTAAAACTCATAACGTTTGAACTGTGAGGAACTACGATGCCCATACCACTGTTTTTGAAAGCCCACATAACCACATATTGCGGTTCAATGATCTGATGAATTTAGCCGTTTTGACCCTCAGCATGGGTGTTGAAAGTTATGAATCTTAAAAAAATTGAGGTTTTGTTTTCCTTGTGCTTTTGCCGTGTTCTACATAAATCTCGGTGCAATTTTTATGCAGGGAAAAATGCCGAAAAATCATGTGGGTCCCACATCCTTCAGCTCAAATTACCCCAAAACAAGGATATATAGAATCGCGATTCATGTACTAACAGTGCGATTATAGCAGAACTAATGCACCGGATCCTATAAGAACTCCACAATTAAGTGTGCTTGGGCGAGATTAGTACTAGGATGGGTGACCTCCCGGGTGGTCCTCGTGTTTTACCCATTTTTTATTTTTTTCCTATAACCATAATCACGTTTCATCTTAGAAACCCCATAACTTTTATACCATGAGGAACAACACTGCCAATAGCACCATTTCGTAAAGCCAAAAAACCACACAGGGTGGTTAAAGAATATGACGAATTTTCAGGCCCAAATTCAGAAGTTTTGACCCTTAAACAGACTGTTGAAAGTTACAAGCCTCAAAAAAATTGATGTTCAGTTTTCCTTGTATATTTGTCGTGTCCTACATAAATCTCGGTGCCGTTTTGATTCGGGAAAAAATGCCGACAAACCAAATGGGTCCCATGCCCTTCAGCTTGAATTACCTGAAAACAAGGATATATGGATTCGCAAATCATGTACTATTAGGTTCTATCATACTAGAACTAATGCACCGGATCCCATCTAAACTCTGAAGCTAGGCGTGCTTGGGTGAGAGTAGTACTAGGATGGGTGACCTCTCATGAAGTCCTCGTCTTTCACCCCTTTTTTATTTTTTTCTTCAAACATAATCTCGTCTAATTTTGGAAATCTCATAACCTTTGAACGGTGCGGAACTACGCTTCCCATAGCACCATTTCAGAAAGCCTACAAAACCACACATAGCGGTTGAAAGATCTGACGATTTTTCAGAACCAAATCCGCCGTATTGACCCTAAACCAGACTATTGAAACTTATGAACCTTAAAAAACTAGAGGTTCGGTTTTCCTTGTGTTTTTGTCCTGTTCTTTATAATTTTCGTGCACTTTGTATGCAGGGGAAAATGCCGACAAATCATGTGTGTCCCACGCCCTTCAGCTCAAATTACCTGAAAACAAGATTGATGTGGGTGTGTTTTATGTTTTAATAGGGTAATAATATCCTAAACAAACAACCGTCGAATGTCTCAGCTCTCTCTTGGTTACACGGAATGACCGTCGATCGATGGCAATGATCCTACGTCGATCAATGGTTTCTTTAGTCAATCGTTATGACCTAATTCGATAAGTTCACTAGATTGACTAAATCAACTCTCGTTTGTTTCTAGCAACCTAGCTCAACAGAATAGATTCCGGTAGTATACCATGCTCTCGCTTGCGCCTAACTATCCTATTATCAGTACTCTAGAACACAAGCCATAAGCAAGTTCTATTAATATATCTAATTATGACCTTAACAATTCTATTGTTTGGCTAATCCATCAGTACCATTGATAAACCCTAAACCTAGTTGATGACTACTCAGACATAATTGAAGTAAGAATAGTAGTCTGAATAAAATGTATAGATAGAATATTGGAGTTTCAAAGCACAATTAGAACACTTAGCACCCCTAGTACTAGCACCCTTAATACTAGAACACTTAATTCTCGCACACCTCTTCTGGTGCAATACATAAAGTATAAATATAAACCTTAAAGTCTAGGTCAAAACTCGTCCAAGGGTAATTTTGTAATCTTGTGTCATGTCTCTAAATTGGGTTAGAAAGTCGGCTGTCTGCAAACTGGACATCGAGCGATGGCAGATGTGCAACATCGATCGATCGTGGTCATGTAACATCGGTCGACGCCTACGTTGTATCGTCGATCGATGGTAATCTCATACTTTAATTCCCTTCTATGATCAGCTACGGATTATTCCTATCCAAAGGCTCTAAAAGCTCCAAGTATCTCCATGTATCTCCAAAACGTACTTGGACCTGTAAAGACCTCAAAACATAGCCTAGACACACATAACATACCCAAAATAGAGTCGATAACATGGTCTAAACTGGTAATAAATAGGCTATATCAACTCCCCCACACTTAACCTTTTGCTTGTCCTCAAGCAAACAAGCCTGCGAAAGAGGTTTTTAAAAGCGAAGACTCACATATTGTCTAAGTATAACTGTCACCTTGCTTTATTGCAACCACATCTATTAGCCAATCACTGAGAAACTTTATATACCCTATTCCTAGTATTGCAACCAAATTCATTCTACCAACAACTTAGCGAATACTACTTTGACTCAGTCCGGCCTAATACTCTTATCTGATAACCAGCGAATCATATCATATTTACATTATACAACTTCGTTCTTTCTGCTCCGCGCTTTACCTTATGGAGTGAGCTAATGCAGATCAAGGGACAAGGTAAGACATATCTCTACCTCTTGCAAAGTATGCTGAACAACAACAAAGCAGCCAATTCTAGCCTTATTCATACTCTTGTTCCTTCGATCTCTTTTTGACATCTTGCGCGTCCGGAGAGAGTACCACTGGTCTTCCTTCTCGTGGTTCTTTTCGAGAGAGTCTATTTCAAATTAATATGGATGTGATCATCTCTGACTGAGATTTATAATCATGTCGATCTTCCATGAATCATTAGTCAACCTAATGGTTTTTATTGAATCACTTTCGATCCAATCTGCATCTTCTTTGTTGACCTTTATCTCTCGTTCTCTTAGCTTAGTCTCCCTTTATCTTATGAATTCTAATGTCTTTATTATGTTGTAGCCATATCATATAGTGAGCAATGTTCGACTTCTCGTTGTTTTAATCTAAAGGGGAGAGAGAAGGAGAATCAGAAGTGATACAGACGTCATTTTGTGACGTGTTCCTAGAATTGTCATAGCACCTACCAATCACAATAGTGATACAAAAATCACTCGCGAACAGAGCATAGTCGAGAAATAATGATCAGGATTCCACGAGTCTTGGAAATCTAGCGTTCCACGGCTCTCCCAGGCGCAATCAATTACAGTGCATATAACGCAAGCATGCTGAAGCTCCTGTTAAGCTCTTGGCTTCAGAACTCACGTCTCCGTCCTGATAGATATGCCCTTGAGCTAGGGGTGACGCTTTCTAAAGCTGTGCACGGAGAAACACAGGTTCTTTCATCTGTTTCTTCTTCCTTACCCACTTTTTCTGTCACAAAGTCAAGTACTTTTTATACGGCAAAAGAGATACTTGAGAATAGGTTTTTGTTTAATAATACTCATCAATGAAATCCTTTGTGAGATCACACAAAGAAAACACAGTTTAGGCTCTGCTTACGATGTTCTTCTTGTTCTTATTATCTCAGCCATTGAGGAGAGACAAAGCGGCAGAAAAAGGAACACAGAGGACAAAGGGACGCAGAAGGTTCACGACCCAAGCATTGTTCGATCGTAACGATGAGGATCATCATTCTACTCCATGGTTGAGATATTGAAATTTACCAATACAACGGGAAGTACTACTGAACACCGAGACACACAAGCGAGCTCGACAGTGCTTCCAATGAAGTGGACCTCAAATCGATCGAGTTTATCCTTTGGCAATATGGTAAATATATCAGCGAATGAGGCAACGGTTCATTAAAAATATATGACATCGACAATACTCAATGACTATAAGTGGCGAGGTTGTGTGGATTTCCCAATCGTGTCTCGGTGTAATCTAGTGTGAATTCTTAGCAGTAATTACACACTAAAAGTTGTATCTTAGTAGATTTTCGTGTCCAGGGTGTTAAGATAGCATCTGATTTAGCGTGATCTAATAACAATTGTGCTGGCATCAGTAGATCTTCGTATGAAACTCACTAATAAAACCTTTTGTATAGAAATGTTAATAATATTGATTATTATATAATAATACACCTCTTATCTGAATACAACAAGTTACAACTTAATCAAGTCTCTAGCGAATTCAAAAGTCCTAATTGCCTAGAGCTTATTAATTTAGCTATGATTCGCCCTTTGTTAACTCCGTTCTCCTCGGAAGATTAGTTTAGTGTCATTATAATACATTCCATAAGTTATTTGTTATGCCTATTTCAATGGCTATTATCCAACTTCTCGTCTAGCGATACACATCTCTTAGGCTTCCATTTGTATTGATGGCGTTGCTAAGACATGCGTTCGAGTCGCAAAACATTGGTATCATACTCGTGATCAATGTGATAGTTAACAATTCGACTACTGTTATTGCATATGCTAGTAGTACCAGTTATAGTGTGAAACTAACTTTTTTCTATATAAAAAAATATCGACATTTAAATAGCGTTAGATTCATCCGATGTATAATCGTAATTCGATGTGTAGCTCTGTACTATGACAATCTGAATGTGGTGAGAAGCAATAACATACTATCTTCTCATAGTAGATTCATTGTACAGGTCTGATACGAATTCTATTGATGTAAGAATATTGAATCATATACTGATGAGATACCGAAAATTACTTTCATTACACAAAAAGGTAACAAATATCTAGCATTGAGTACCATACAACATCATGTGGCTTCGATGATAGGTGGCCGTGTAATTAAGTATATCATGGAATCGAATGCAAATACGTAGTTATATAAGAAGAAATAAACATGATGAAGCTGTAGAGTTATTTGTCTTTTTTTGTTTTTTAGCCGCCTTAGATCGATTATCTAAGAATACCTCTCTCTTGCTCTTCTTTACTTTCCAATGTAGTACTCTCAACATACAAGAGAGCTCTGAGATTATAGACTACTCTCTTTCTGAGTTTGTGCATATTAAATATCTGCTCCTTGTAGGATACAATAGAGAAAAATAATAATATTTTCTCAACGAGTATAATATCATTTTTTTTTTGTCAGATAATAATAATTTTGATTAAATTCTCTCTCTCTCTATAATGTGTGAGATATTTATTTTAATAATATTAGTAAAAGTAATAAGTATAGTTAACTAATGAAAACTTACTAAACACGTGGTTGCTCTTAACTAACTATACACGTATAAATTTGTATTAATTAGTTAGGTTCTTTAATGCTTCTCTATATGGAAACGATATTAGTATGAAAATGCATTTTAATCTGACTAGTAAAGAGGTTGATTCATATTCTATTTTTGTGTAATAATTAAAGTCTTGGCTACATTCTTCATTCGCTCTTCTGAAACCATTGACCAATACGAATAAATTTATTAAATAAAATATTCCTCATCTCCTCTGGTATGACATATATACTCATGAGATTAAATTCATATAGATCTCCCTCTAGTAGCCCTCTTGATAGTTGTAAGCTATCTAATATCTATTGTTACTCTCTAAATCGATGTGATCGTTGGTTGAGTATTGTCGAGCCATTTCTCTCTCTCAATGTGGACAGTGTTTTATGTGGTTCCCTCAGTGATGATACTTTGACTCTTTATTAGCTCGTGGGATATTATGGAAGGTAAAACATCTATATCTCACTTTATGTGCGCAGGCGAGCCCTGTAGTGGAGAAACCGATATCATAAATGTCTGAAATATGCATGTACAAGGATTAACCGCATTTAACTTCAAATGTACTAGATCCTATTATGTGTTGGATCATCATCTCTTCCTATCGGTTTTTCGACCTGTTTCCTAACAGTTCCTTAACCTTTCCATGTCCTTTTCCCTCATTCTCTCTTCCCTTGTCTTCATACGGGTACCGTCAAATGTAACTCTGCTTGCTCTGCTCGCTATTACTTCTGTCGTTGTAACTTTGTACGATCCGCGTCTGTGATTGGCGTCTCGGGTTTAGCTCTTTCTACGTATCAGGACATGATCAGTTCTACACTCCCTCGTGCAATTTCGGTCGATCTGCTTGTCTTGCTCGCCGTCTCTCCGAATATAACATATCCCTCTCCATACTCAATACATTTCTTCTTCTGATCGAGCGTGTTTAGTATCAAAACTTATATGAACGTCTTAAGACGTTTTTGGATCCACATCTGATCAACAGCTCATGCTAGCATATGTGATGACTATCATCAAGCCTTCAACTGATAGAATCGATATCATCCATATATCGTGATATCTCTGAATTTGTATAGATTATATCGATATGTATCTACTACTCATATACATCAACTCTCTGCCTCATATATCCCATGGCCTCTGATTTTGATATTGCTTCTGTTTCTCGTGTGTAAGTATCATATAATTTATATTTTAGTCGATCATGCAGATCACGTCCATACCGCTTAGATAAAAGGTCTTGGTTTATGGCATGGAATACAAAAATAGTGCGAGAATCGATCAACTGGCTGTTTGCGGTTGTCCAAAGAATATTTCAACTGATCGTTCAGCCATTAGAAGGGCATCTGCTACATTCTTTCTTTATAAGTATATTAGTAATTCCTCCCATAAAGTACCGTCGCTGGCCACGTGCCTTCTACATTCTGAAAAATTCGTGAACTCATCTGATCTTAATAGTAACCAGCTTCTGTTTCTTCTGGTCCAAGTGAAGGGCAACCTCTGCTCAATGTTTTGATGTCCGTTGAGCCATAAATAGGGCTGGTTTTTGATCCTGGATTGTCCACTACTCTGCGCGTTCATTATCCAGCCAGGTTCCATCCTCACATATCTAAGTCATTTACTCCTGTAGGCTTCACGGTATCCTTAGGCATTGCCTCAATTGGTGTTGGCTCGATTGATCTATGTTACTGGATAATTCTACCAATTCTGCGCCATGATGCTTCGTCCAATGATATCAGACCATGTCCCAAAAAAGTTTTCAAGCTATCCATTGGCGATTGTGCAGATATAATTCTGCTACTCCTCTCTCTTACGTAGATCATTTGCGAATTCTGCCATGCTCATACTCTTGGACCATGTTGGTCCATGTGGATATACTTATAAATAATACCGAACTCATTTAGTTGTTATAAGGATATACCAGCTTCTGTTCTCTGTTCTGAATCATTTTGGTTTATGCTTCGTGCTTATAGTATCGGAAATATCGAATGGCGCTGATGGTTAGTTGTCGATCGATGTCATATACGAATATAAAACAAAGAGACCAAACTATTTAAATAATGTATAGAAAAGTCGAGACTTTCCCTCCGTTTCATGGGAAAACATTTGAAAATAAACAGTTCCAAGCCTCTTCCAGAGTAAGCCCTCGGTACCGATCACTCTCTCCTTCTCTTTAGTGTCATTCGTATTCGATGATGGGCTAGGTTGTATCGTAATCAGCAGTGTGTGGTGTTGAAAGGTGATCCGTTTAATGGTGCGGTATTGTTCAATGTAGGTGATCAGATTTCAGATTATTGGAAAGATGTGTGAGAGCGCGGGTATGTCGGAAATAGTCAGAATCAGATGTTGACTCTGATGGACTAGTATCGAGTTTGAAGGGTGGTATTGATCGAGTTGCTTTTGATGTGCAGACTGTCCGCTGTATTCTAGGGCTTGAGTAGTATATATCGATGGCTTCTTTACATCTTGTAGCGGATTTCCTCAATTACACTTCATGAATGGCTCAAAAAAAACATAGTATGCTCCATCAAGGGCTTTTGCATACAGTTATACAT
>CAJHQQ010004368.1:0-29407 GCA_905132885.1 Moricandia moricandioides | reverse complement strand
TTCATATCAAATTTTGAATAGATCTTTGCGTTATAAAGTCGTTTTAATAAATCTCTTCTATTAGGTATTGGATATCTAATCCATTGTAGTACGACATTTAGGGGTTTATTAGTTAATTACTAATCTTGGTACACCACGTTCTTTTTCGGCTTGATTATTTCAATAAATGCTGAACAGCTCCAAGGAGATTTGGATGGTCTAATTAAATTTTTTATCTAGTAAATCTTTTATTTCCTTTTTACAATGTTCTAATGATTCTTTGTTCATTTGTATATGTTCGTGCTTTAGTTGGTATTTTTTTTCTCGTTAAATTCTTTTTAGATATGGGAGTTCAACCATATGTTTGTTTTCTTTCCCAAAATACATTTGGTAAATCTGAGCATACTTGATTTAAAAGATCATTTTCTATAGATTTTATTTTACTTATTATATATGGTGTTTAAGTTGTTCTTCTATTTTTTATATGTTATCTCATCTTGTAAATATTGAATATGATTTTGTTTTCCTTTTATTAAGTTGATTGTTTTTTTGAATTGTGTTTTGTTGGAGATGTAAAATTTCTTTTGTTTTCATTGGTGATAAAAATTCAAATAATAATTTTGTTCCTACTACTTTAGTGGTTATACCTTTTTCTGTTACTTTGAACGGATATATTTGTGTCAAAAATAGAGTTCCTAATATTACTTCTTGTGTTAGATTTTTAACTAGGATAAATTGATTTTTGAAACAATATCCTTGATTACATAATTTTGCGCAAGGTAATTTGTATTGTACTTTCAAATTACTACCATTAGCGCCATATAATCTTTCTGTTGGTTTTTCATAATATTTTGTTGGTATCACTCCTTCACGGATGCAGTTATAATTTGCTCCAGTATCCATTAGTGCAATAATATTTATTTTAAAATCATGTCCAATGTGTAAAGTAATATTTGTGTACCATTTTTGATAATTAATTTTATTAATTATCTGAATATAATCTTCATTTTTTGGACTTCTATTTCATTATTATTTTCTATATTTTGATTACTTGTTGATGCTTGACAATTATTCTTTACTTCGATTAATGATAATCTTGCATTTATTTGTAATTGTTTTAATTCTTGTTTATGAACTGTTATTTGTAATTCTTTAATTTGTATTTTTAATTTTTTAACTTCATTTTGTAATTCTCCTGTAGTTACTTGTTTAAACAAGCTTTGAGTTGGATATTTTTCAAATATTTTGTTAAGGCTGAAAGGTTGTGGTGTAGAAAATTGGTTTTCTTGATATATTATATCTTTTAATTTAATTAGATATTCTTTTTTAATTTCTGGATCATCAATTTTATCTATTATATCTAGTAAAAATTGTTTATCACTATCTTTAGTTATTACATTGATTACTTTACAATTGCATAAGTTGTCAGATAACTCTTGTGATTCCGGGGAAGATTTGCTTGAATTTTCTATTTCATTTATTGAATAATCACTATTAGTTTCTTCAGATAATTTTGATATTAACAATTTAGTTAATTTTTCTTGGATTTCTGGTTCATCTTGGAATATTTCATTTATTTTCTTCTTCATTTTACATTCCGTAGATTTATGTCCAGGTCTTTTACAATTCCAACATACTATCTTTTGTGTATTTGGTGTATAATTTTTGTTATCCTTTGAATAATATTGATTGGTTGTTTTTTTGTTAAATTTTTTATACTTTTAATAATTTTTTATATTATTAGATTTTTCCCTGTCGGTATTTTAATTTTTTAACTCTTGCTGGTGGGTTAAGTCTTTGGTAACCATATTGTTTACAGAATGAACCCATAGTCAATCTAAATTTAAAATTATCGTTGCGTTTTTTGTCTTTTTGTTCTTGACATATTGCTAACCCTTCTTTTTTATGATTGCAAACAATTGACCATATGTAATTGTGTTCCAGGGGATATGTTGTCTGCCGGAATAATCTTTTAATTTATTGATTACTCTTTATGCAAAGAAAGCTGGCAATCCTGAGATAAACCGTTCTTTCCAGAAAGGTTGGTTACAATCGTTTCTTTGAAATATGTTTGTTACAAAAATATCTTTATACCATTTAAAATCTCCTAATGTTGGACATCTTAAATTAGTTAGTATGATTTTTTTACTTTCTAATTCTTCTGCTGGATTACCAATAAAATGCATTGTCAATGTATGGATTAGTACTTCTACTGCATTTTGATGTTCTACTTCTTCGTATAAACCATCTTCGTCTTCTTCTCTTTTTATTTCTACATGGTTAATTATTGAATTTTGAGTAACTATGTCTAGTGAATTATCCCACCAATATTTTAATGCTCCATTAAACCCGGTTATTAGCATAACACATGCTTGTTTATCAGAATGACCTCTAGCTTTAAATGCTATAGCGGCCATTCCCATTTCTTAAAATATATTCATTATTTCATATTCTGAATGTCCATCAATATTCCACTCATATATACCTTCTCCAGTGTATACTTTATTAGAATATTTATGGTGTTCTTCAAATAATAGATCAGGTGGAGTATGTCGCGGGTAATAAGGTTTTTTAGATCGCATTATTTTATTTTTTATTCGATTAATCTCTTAAATATCTTTTTTTCTGATTGAGAGGAAGCCTCGATAGATTCATTGTCAATTTCGTCTATAATATTAATTCCCTTATTCTATACTTGTCTAAAGCGAGAGATGATAATAGTTTAATTTCTTCAAATTCATTTTGAAGAGATAAAGTTTGCTCATGTTCTTTTATTGAATAAGCTGTTTTGAAATCAAAAGTTCCAATTTGATATATATGTTCTGGATTGATATGAGGTAGATGGTCTTTTGTTATTTCTTGATTAAACGAATTTATTTTCGAAACAATTTCTCTTGAATTAATTGTTGCATACGATGCAGAAGTTGATGCATGTTTTGGTTTAAAGAGTTTCCTAAACGAAGACGCCATGACTTATACTAATTTTAAACTCATACTAGAATGATACTAACCGATTCTACGATGACACAACTGCGGCTTGCCAACGGTCTTACTTCCCTCTCTAAGGTCTTGCTGCCTGGAACACCTACAGACACAATGTTTCGGTAGAAGGTAAGGATCTATCTAGAAGTTTTTTTTAAAATAGTATAGGTTCACAGAAGTCTTGTTTTAAAAACTTTTTAAAGAAAACTATGCAACTAAATTGCATTGGTTTATTGAAAACTACAATAAATATTATACGCTACATTTTTGATATAACCATGCAAACTTAACTTGCAAAACCTATCAACTATATCTGGTGTGTTTAATTTTTTTCAAATATTGGATGTGTGAATGTTACGTAATAGTAATTAACTGATATTTAGAAATTAAAAATTTAGCACTACATAAAATATATAATTGATCAAAGTTCTTATTTTTTTTTACCCTAAAAAAAGTCTTCCTAAACGACTTCGTATTTGAATGCATTGTATAAATATATTGGTGAACATAGCATATTAAGAGGCGCATATACTAATTGACGTATTCTATTAGATGCATTTAAATGCAGGGTTTTAAATTATATTTATGTGAATATGAATTGTTTAAATATAAGTTGTACCAATGACACTAACTGTAATTATTCTACATAAGAGAGTGTAATTAGATAAATAGGTTGAGGATGTATGAGAGAATGACACATGAGCATAATAACAGTAATGTAAATAAATTTTTTAATTAAAGTTACCAAATTGCTCATCTACTAATAATAAAGAGATTTTTATCAAATGAACAGAAATCCAAAAATATATAGTTATTTCTTAATACTCTTTTATTTAAATTTTAGATGCAAGCGTAGATTTATTTGTTACATGAATTCATGTTTCTTAGATTTTAATAAAAACATCTAGAGAGAAATACTTGATGTACAAACCAAATGAACTATATATATCTAGACTAGAATGTTCAAAAAAAAAGTCAATTCTTAATGAAAAAAATGTTAATCATCCATATATTTATTTAAAATGATTATACGCTAGATTTTTGATATAACCATGCAAACTTAAATTGCAAAACCTATCTACTATATGTGGTGTGTTTAGTTTTTGTTTTTAAAATATTGGATGTGTGAATGTTATGTAATATTAATTGATTGATATTTACAATTAAAATTTTAACACTACATAAAATATATAATTGATCAGAATGTAAAAAAATAATTAGTTAGACCATATAACTAATTATTATAATATACTAAAAAGTCATACTTATACTTTTAAAATTATAAGTATAAAATATATAAAATCTGTTTATTTAAAACTATCTGAAAAATAAATTTACATTCATTTTTCAAAATTATAGTTTGCTAATAGTATAAAAACTATTATAAATAATACATTAATATTTTACCAGTATCTGTATAGGGTAAACACCTAATTTAAAATACAATCGGAATGACACTGGTATTTACATAATGGACTACTTTTTGAGTTTCTTTTGCACTTAGGGCCACAATCTACTTGCAACATACTTTCTCTTGGTTCAAAAAAGATTATTGACACAAAGACCCTTAGAGAGGTGAATGAGATGTTGAGCTTCACTAGTTGAATTGTTAGAAAGTTAAAATTGAATTAGTATAGTTACACTTATGTGCATTTATTAGGTTGGTGTCTTGATTGTTGTTCTCCAATAATAACCACACGATCAAAAAGAAAGTTTGGAATCCAACGATTGATGTTTAAAAAAATGAAAATAGTACATATCGACGATGACGTAAATTTATTGCTTCTTGTCGTAGGTAGAGTAGTCTAAAATTTTTGTGGCAGATTCAGCAGGAAATATTAGAGGTTTCTGTTGTATATCTGTTAAGTTAAAGTTATAATTGTCAAGATCTTGATTTATTATTTTTTTCTCACAAATATTTCTTTGCTTGTTTGCATGTGTTCACCATAGAGGAAAATTGCATGGTAATTTGCATTGCAGAGAGTGGATGGGTGGTCCTGGTGGAAAGTGGGATTTCGTGATTGACAAATAGCAAATGGCGAGACTTGTACGATGGTATGGGGTTGAGAGAAATTCAAGGTAGTGTCTTGTGAGAGTTCAAACTTGGTTATGGATGTTACTTTATCCACGAATCCATATTCTGTGGATGTGGATGATATCATGTCCACGAATACATGTTCAGTGGTTATGGATGCTATCGTGTCTACGTAAGCATGTTATGGTTGCTTCTATTTGTGGATGGGGGGACGATTCTAGTGTCCACAGATATATTTGTTATGGTTGTGGATGCTATCGTGTCTATATAGACATTTATAAGGAAACACAAGTATGAAATGGGTTGTTTATGTTTCAAGTTTTTGTACAATCAAATGGAAGGTCAAGTATGTAATGCTTTTGTGCTTTGTGATCTTATGAATCATGTATTAGAGAGCATATGGAGTATTAATACAAGGGTATTTGGAATCTTTCATGTTGTCTATAAGGTTCATGGATGGGTGGTTCTTAGACAATGGCTTGTGGACGGGTTTTCGTGGATGGTATGTCGTTGACCATGTCTCGTGAGTAGGTATATGTATCTCATTGATAAATGTATTGTGGACAATGCCTTATGAATGAGTTATTTTGTATTGCTATGCAATGGATGGTGTATAAAAGTGATTGAAAATCAAAGAGAGATGCATTGTCCATAATGTTATAGAGAAAGAAGAAAATTGAGACTAACTTTTGATATTGTTTCTCCAATGGCACATTATATATGTTTAAGTAGAAACTATTTCAACTTCTTTCTTAATTTTTTTAATCTTTTCACTAGTTTCAACTCTGTTTTTATTCACCACCATAAGAGAAACGAAAAAAGGTAAAATTAAAATCAATGAGGTGAGAAGAAAGAAGAAAGAGAAAAGTGAAATTGGTTCAGAATCAATAAATCACGTGCTTATGAATGTGTAACTAAAGAAATTAGTTTAGAAAGGATAAAATGGTCAAACTACAACACAAAAGTATGTTTCATGTAAGAAGTGATTCTCAATGTATTTGAGAAGTCAAAAAGTGGCTTTAAATGTAAAAAATTCTAACTAATATACCTTTCTCAATAAAAAAAGAAAAAACAGTGGTAATATATACACTAGAATGCATGTAAATCATTATCCATTAAACAAACAAACTCTTACTTATACTACTGATCACCTCCATCTTGAACAAAGGTGCAATGGGGCGTGTAATGGCTGAACCTCCAAATCTCATGTTGAAAGCGAGAGACATTCTCGCTACTTCAAGCCACGAAGGCTTAGAGAATCTTCTAGGTGAACTGTCAAGGCGTCAAGAAACGGCACTTGCTCTGTTCAACTTCATCACCAACAAGTTCGCCAACTGCTTAACACTGAAGCTTCTACAGATGTATCATTCTTCTTCCAACGGCGTCCTCAGATCTCGCTTGATCTTTCTCCTTTTTGAAACCCTCTTCGACTACAAAAAGCGAAGGTTCGAACTATCTCTCGTGGCTCTCAACGAAATCAAACCCCTTATGATTTCTTGCTTGAGGATGCAAGAACCGCAACTCATAAACCTCAGGCGAATCGTTTCTTTCATTGCTTACGATGTTATGATACTTGATAATGACGGATGGGACGAGCTCAGCGAATGTATCGTCGAGATCTCCGGTACCGACCCTCTTAAGGCTTTGCACATCTTCGTGGAGTTGCCTTCAATGTACGAGAGCTTCATATACAACTGTGGAGGGATGATCGCAGAGAAAGCAGAGAAGGTGTTGCTTGTTCCTTATCAAGACCGAGTCCAAGATTGGAGCTTGGGTTTACAAGCCGTTGTTAAACTTGGGATTCAGCATTTGGATTCTAATATGAGACTCGATATGGTGAAGGGTAGTCTTATTCTTCTTGTTAAGGCAGCGAGCAATCTTGTGGAGAAGGGTATGGAAGAGTTTCTGGTACAAGGGCTTGCAGATCTCGAGAGGTTCTTGGAACGAGACAAGACAATATGTAATTACAATAAGGACCAATGTGATTTTGTGTCCGTCTTCTTGTTGAAGATCAGGGACTTGGGACCACTAACCATGGAGGCTACAGGAAAGATCCATGGTTTAGTAAAGTCTACCCCATCTCCATCTCCTGTTCAACAACCACTAACCATGGAGGCTACGGGAAAGATCCATGGTTTAGTGAAGTCTACCCCATCTCCTGTTCAACAACCACTACAGGTTCATGGAGCAGGTTCTGAACGTGAATGGCTTGATCGTTTGGACAAGTTACAGCCACTTGAGATGTTAAGAATCTTTGCGTCCACTGATGTTGAAGAGAGGTTCAGAGAATTGGCAATCAGAAGGCTCAACCTTTTACTCTCTCATCGCTTTTCAAGGGAAGAAGCGACAGACATTTCATTGTTGAGACAACTTCAGCCATTGCTCATATCTTGCCTTTGGGAAGAAGGAATCTCTGAGACCATGTTCAAAGTACTTGGTGAGGTTGTCTACTACGTTGCATATGAGATGATGATCTCCCATGTTGAGATATGGTATGATCTTTGCCACTATATTACATCACATAGTGAGACAGAGTTTGAGAGAGCGGTTTATATCTTCCAGTGCTTAACGATGTGGCTTCCTGTGGAGTTTATGTATCCTATAGTGGAGCCTCGTGGCCCTCTTCTCCCAGAGATAAACAAAAGGCTAAACCCACCGAGAGAGGTTTTAGTAGATAACAGTTGCTGGGTCTTGGCGTTTTTGGGTGCCTTCTGTGCCATCAGTCAATTGACAGGGATGGAGAGTTACGCTGAAACTGTGATGGAGATGGCAGATAAGATGGTAGATTCAGTGAGGGAGCTTGTGGAAAGAAAAATGGAAGTTGGGCTTGTGAGGAGAGCATTCAGAGATTTGGAAATCAATCTGAAGAAGCAAATGGAATGGTTTGCCGAGAACGAATACAAATTGGTTAAGGCTCTGCTTCAGAGATTCTACGTAATCAAAGGCATGACAATGGAAAGCAAGATGGTGTTGTGGAGAATTAATGCGTTTTTGGACAGGGAAATGGCCGATCATGTGTCCGCTTAAGGGTTGATTGGCATGTGGCCGCTTAAAGGTTGTATAATCTGATGGTTAGTCTGACATTGTATATATGTTAATGCCAATCATTCTTTCATACAGTTAGAGATTCTATTGAGTGTTCCTCTTTGGTTGTGTTCCCCTCAACGTGTCATGTCTCTAGATGTACAGATATACTTAATATCTCGAGTTGTACAATCATTCTTTCATTCGATAAAAACTTATATCTTGAGGGTTTTTGTCTCTGTTTCCAACGATCACTAGATTTTGGTGCTTTCAAAGGCAGATTTGTTTTTGGATAAAAATGTTAATTGATAATTTTTTTACTTTTATATAAATATCTATGTTAAAAATAGATATTCAGTGTTTTCATATTAGATTCGGACCCGCGACAGATGATCCGTATATATCCAATTAAAATTCAATGAAAATTTTGTAAATTAAAATTCTGATAAAATCTGGTAAAAATCTAAAAAATTATCATTAACATGTGAAGTAATCCTGGTTGACCGATTAAAACCCAAAGAAAAATGATAATATTTCTAAAATTGAATTTTTATATACTTTTAAATTGTACATAAAACTGAAACAAAAAATTATTAGATTTGTAGTTTTTTGTACTTTGATATTTTTTGTTATTCAAAAAATGAAGACTCATATTAGAGAAGACGAAAAATTATTTATATGACAATATTAGTTTGTTTTTGTTATTTATATTGTTTGAGAATAAGCTTAAAAATGTCGGATCGTATAAGAACTATTTCAACATATTATTAATTACTATTTTGAATATATAAATTTAAATCATTAGAGAAAATTATGATATGTTAACAACCTATTAAAAATTGTTTAGTTAAATAAGTTAAGATTTAGAAATATTAATGTTTGTTCCTTTAAAATAATATTACCTTATTAAAAAAATCATTAATAATCGTCTCATTTAAATTTTTACCATAAATAAGGAGATAATTGTAGAAGCTTAATCGATAAAAACGATATAAATAAAGCGATGTTAAGGAAATATTCGATTTAAAAGAAGAGATAAAAACCAATATGAAAACGTATAGAATTATACCATGGAGTCGAGACAAATCTCTTTCCTTAACTCTTAATATTTGCTCCGTAGTGAGATGGACTTGTACGAAATAGAGCCCATGATACAACTATGATAGATGATTCACGCTTCACCCGTGAATGTCCCTAACGAACTAATAAATCTACGAACACTCTCTAAAACTTACGCTGGAGATTTGTTGGTTTTCGTTGAGAAAAACGTTAAAAATGAAGAAGAGGAGTCAAGTTTATTTAAAGAGAACGAAGAGAGCCACTTCCCGCAACAGCTGTTGCACGTGGGCGAAAATCTCGCAAAGATCGAGGGAAGTTGAGTTACGAGACTTATTCCCCAAGAATCTCTGATTTTTTTTCTCGTTTAAATTCCTTATTGAGAGGATAAACTGCATGATATTTTTTATTTTGTAGACAAATTACTTGTCGTTTTAGAACGAAATGCATGTTGTTTTTAGGTATAAAAAGGGTCAAAAATGTTAAGCTTAATTAGGCCCAAAAAGAACATCTTTTAGTGGTCCTGAGGCCACATTTGCCCAAGTCTAAGCCCACGCCGAGCCGATCGGATGGCGGCGGCGGTGCTGAGCCATTTAATCAAGTGAGAGTGTGATAACATATATATATGTCACAACTTATCCTCTTATAAGCGATGTGGGACTCCCTTCACATTTATTAATTTTGGCTGTTTGGGCTTTAAGTAGCCCATCTCATTTGTTTTTATAATTTACCAAATATATGGGTCAAACAATCCCCAACATGAATAGAAATGACTCTAAACATATGCAAACTAAATCCAGACTCGATAAACTCTAGTTACAATACTTAAACTAATCATGACTAGACAGAGTTATCGAGAGTGTTTGCAAAAATTCATTGTGTTTGAGTTGATGGCATTTTTAAGCCTTGAACCACTCATAGTTAATTTGTGTCGGGTTTACTTTACCAGGAGGTGAACATGATGTCTTGAACCAACTGTTTTTTTATGTGGACCGAGACAACATACATAACACAGCTTCATTTTCTCGTAGAACTTAGTTCTCTATTGTGTTCATTGTGGCCTTGAACTATTCCTGGTTTTCATGAGTGAACTTAGAGAATATAGCCTTATCTTCATTCTCATAGAAACGACCCCATTTCACACTCATTAGGTGATTGACCATGAAAAGTATTGAGTAATACTCCGCTTTAGAAGCTATGGAATCATTAAAAGCCTATGCTTATCCTTCTCACATTAGCACTTTTATCATCTTAGGAGCTCGGTAGAGATCATAGTCTCAAAGTGCTTTTGGTAGATTTTGTTTGATTTTGTTTCCCCTTTGAACCTACGTCTTGGGATCTCCAGTCATGATAGGTAGGGTTGCAATCAAGCATCCTCATTCTTTATATGCTTTAAACCCATTCCTTTTGATGATTTAACAACAATATCTCGTGGAAAACCTTTAGTGAAAGGATCTGATAGGTTGTCAGCCGATTTGATATAATCTATTGTGATTACACCATTTTAGATAAGTTATCTAATGTTTTTATGTCGTCTTCTAATATGACGAGATTTACCATTGTAGAGATTATTTTGAGCCCGAGCTATAGCTGATTGACTATCACAATGTATTCGTATAGCTGGCACATGTTTCTCCCACATAGGAATATCTTCCAAAAAAATTCTAAGCCATTCAGCTTCTTCTTCTGCTTTGTCTAAGGCTATAAACTAAGATTCCATGGTGGATCTAGGTAACACTGTTTATTTGGTAGATTTCCACGATATTGCTGCTCCTCCTAGTGTAAATACGTATCCACTTGTGGATTTTGAGTTTTTAGAATCTGATATCCAGTTAAGGTCACTATATCCTTCTAAAATTGCTGGTTCTTTACCATAGTGAAGCCCAAAATCTTTGGTGTACCGCAAGTAATTCAGTACTCTCGTTATACCTTTCCAGTGTGTATGACCTGGGTTACTTGTATATCGACTAAGTACGTTTACTGCATTCGCTAGATCTGGTCTAGTTGGTCAAGTACATGAGACTTCCAATTACTCGTGCATATTCATTTTGTGAAACTGTTTCACCTGAATTCTTTGTCAAGTGCATTTGGGGATCTAACGGAGTTTTTGTCGTATTATTAGAGTAGTTTTTAAATCTCTCTAATATTGTTTGAGCATAATGAGTTTGAGTTAAGATAATTCCATTTGAATTCTTGTGATTTTAACCCCGAGAATAACATTTGCTAATCCCATATCTTTCATTTCAAATTTCCTTTTTAGCATATTTTTTGTGTGATTGATAATATCTTTATTGCTTCCAATAATGAGCATATCATCTACATATAGACATAGCAAAACATACATATTTTTGGTAGTTTTGTAGTATATGCATTTATCACATTCGTTAATTTTGAAACCATTTGACATCATTACATTGTCAAGTTTTTCGTGCCATTGTTTATGAGCTTGTTTAAGCCCATAAAGTGACTTTACAAGTCGACATACTTTGTAAGTCGACATACTTTGTTTTCCTGTCCAGGAATAACAAAATCCTCAGGTTGTTTCATGTAAATTGCCTCTTCTAAATCACCATTTAGGAAGGCGTTTTTTACATCCATTTGATCGATTTCTAGGTCTCTTAAAGCTGCGATTGCTATCATCAACCGTATTGAGGTTATTCTCGTTACTGGAGAATATGTGTCAATATAGTCAAGGCCTTCTTGCTGTCGGAATCCTTGAACTACAAGTATAGCTTTGTGGTAAGCCAATTGTTCCATCATGGTTTAGTTTTCGTTTCATTATCCATCTATTCCCTAATGCTTTGCAGCATGGTGGTAAATCTGTTATATACCATGTATAATTTTGCATGATATAATCAAATTCACTTTTGACAGCTTCGTTCCAAAACAGAGCGTCTGGTGAGGACATGGCTTCTGCCAAAGTTTTTGGATCATTTTGTACTAAAAATGTCATTAAGAAATCTTCACCAAAAGATTTTTACTTTCGAGCTCTTTTGCTCCTTCTAGGTTCATCTTTTTCATTTTTTGAAATATCATTAACAAAAATTCGACATTTGACTCAGTTTCTGAAACATTGTGGTCGTCTCTTTCTTCTCGAGTTTGTTTTGAACCTTGTTTTTCCTTGCAAAGAAAAATATTTTCGAAGAATGATGCATTTCTTGATTCAATTACTGTATTTTCATGAATATCTGATATGTCAGATTTATGTACCAGAAGTCGATATGCGCTACTATTATTTGCATATCTGATGAAGATGCAATCCACTGTTTTAGGTCTAATAGTTACCTTCTTTGGTGATGGTACCGCAACTTTTGCTAAGCACCCCTACACTTTGAGGTATTTATACGAAGGTAAATTACCTTTCCATAGTTCATATGGAGTTTTGCCAGTTACTTTGTGTGAAATTTTGTTGAGGATATAATTAGTTGTAAGCAACGCTTTCCCCCACATGTTATGGGGTAACCCAAATTCTTGCAACATTGCATTCATCATCTCTTTTAGAGTTCGATTTTTGCGTTCAGAAACTCCATTAGATTTTTGTGAATAAGAAGCTGTAGTTTGATGAATTATTCTATGTTCTTTACAAAATGCATTAAATGGACCATCATACTCGCCTCCTCTGTCGCTTCTAACTATTTTAATAGTTGTTTTAAGCTGATTTTCAACCTCGAGTTTAAATTCTTTAAATTTTTCTAAGGTTTCATCTTTGCTATGTAATAAATATACATAACAATGTTTTGTGCAGTCGTCTATGAAGATCACAAAGTACTTTTTCCCACCTCTAGTTTGTATGTATTTTAAGTCACATAAATCTGTGTGAATTAGATCTAGAGGTTTGTTAGTTCTTTCAACACGAGGCGAGGGCATTTTTGTGAGCTTAGCCTGTATGCATACTTCACATTTTTGTTTACTGGTTTTGCATTTTGGAATTAAATTTTGATTCATTAATCATTGTATCGATTTGTAGTTTACATGACCTAATCTTTCATGCCATATATTAAAAGACTCAACTAAATAAGCAACTGGCTCTTTCTTATTCACTGAAACTTTTGGAGTTACAATTTTTCGGAAGGACTGTCATTACATTCATCTTGACCGGTCAAACCTTAACATACCCTTTTCCTAAATACATCCCATTCTTCCTAATTACGAGCTTTTTCGCCTCAAGAGTTGCGGCAAATCCATTCTTGCTGAGCAAGGTTCCCGAGACCAGGTTTTTTCCTCATGTCAGGCACATGCTTCACATTCTGCAGAGTGACTTCACGTCCAAATGTCATCTTCAGAACCACATTGCCGTGGCCTTCAATCTTGGAGACTGCAGTGTTCCCCATGAATAGTTTCTTTCGAGTCTTGATTTTCTGTTAGGTGATGAACATCGCCCTATCAGTGAAAATGTGGGTGGTGGCACCAGTGTCATACCACCATTCCTTAGGGTTTTTGCTTTCAACCATGTTGACTTCAGTCACCACTGCAAGGAGATCTTCTTCAGTGAGATTCACCTGAGCCTTCTCATCTCTGATCTTGCTGCGACACTCAGCAGTCATGTGACCAACTTTGTGGTAGTAATGGCATTTTCCCTTGAATTCTCCACATTTTCCTTGATCTCAATGCCTTTCTTCTTGAAGTTTGGACCAGAAGCCTTCAAATTTGCAGCTGTTTTGGAAAGCTTTGCAGGAGATCGGACAATTGCCTTTTCTTTACCTTTCATTTCAGCCACGTTGACACTCTTTAGCTTTGAGTAGCTTGTCATCATTTTGGTTCTTGACTTCCATCTGAAGCCTCTGAATGAGATCTTCGAGGCCCATCTTCTTCTTTTTATGCTTCAGGTAGTTCTTGAATTCTGCATAGCTTGGAGGAAGCTTTTGGATGAAGCTGAGAGTTGTGAATGTCTCATAGATGGACATTTCTTCAGCAGCAATTTTATATCAAATGAGCTGAAACGCTTCCACCTAATCCATGATGGGTTTTGAATCCACCATTTTGAAGTCATGGAATTTTGCAACCACATACTTCTGACAACCAGCGTCCTCACCTCTGTATTTTTACCAATGATATCCATAGCTCTTTCGACGTGGGAATCTCACAGTAGACTTGGTACAATGTGTAAATAAGGCGGCCCAAAATGTATCCTTTGCAGATGAAGTCGGAATGCAACCAACTCTCAACACTTGCAAGAGTGTACACATCATCAATCCCGTAAGGGACAAGGGGCTTGTCCTCCTGGGTGATTTTATTCAGCTTCATTGTTGTCATGAAGAACATCATCTTATTTTGCCACGTTTTGAAGCCTTTTACATCAAACTTGTATGGCATTAATCCTTGAGTGAACAAGCTTGGTACAGTCAGAGGAGTTGGAACTACAGCTGGAGCACTTGTGGTTCCTTGAATATGACCCGTTTGATAAAGACCAACACCGAACAGGCTACGACGCGTGGTTTCATCAGCAACATTTCCCAGTGGAAGGGTAGGTGTCATTGTTGCAGCGGTTGTTGCTGTTGCATCAACAGTTGTCATGGTTGCATCACTTTGAGCAGCGTTGAGTGGAGTTTGCGTATCAATGGTGGTATCAATGGGGGTGTCGTTAAGATCCGTCATTTTTCTGTTGAGAAAACATGAAAGCGGATTAGACTCCAGTCAACAAATAACATATTATTTCAAATAAATAATAGTATAAAAATCGATTGTCATTTTTGGTTTTTTTAGTAGATTGCTTAAAGCGTTACAAACCACCAAATCATATCGATATAAGTCTGAAAAACGTTTTGCAAACTCGCTTAAAAGCGTTCGCAGAAACCGTTTGTGTAGACTTGTAGATTGTTTCACAAACTCGCTTTAGAAAGCTATTGTGGAAACAAATCATTTTTATAACTTTTTTTTTGATTCATGTAACAAAAAACGTTTTGCGATAGAGCTACAGAGCAATACGCAAACCGTTTTCAGATAAACAAGAAACGTTTCGCGGAAGTGTGTAAAGCAAATCACAAGCACCGTTTCAACAAATAAATAAATAAACATTTTATAAAAACATATTAAGATCAATCCGATTAAAGCTTATATGTAATAGAAGCGATTAAGAGTTAAGACTGTAGAAGCCGAAAAACAAAATAGAGCCCATGATACAACCATCATAGACGATTCACGCTTCACCCGTGAATGTCCCTAACGAACTAATAAATCTACGAACACTCTCTAAAACTTACGCTGGAGATTTGTTGGTTTTCGTTGAGAAAAACGTTAAAAATGACAAAGAGGAGTCGGGTTTATTTAAAGAGAACGAAGAGAGCCACTTCCCGCAACAGATGTTGCACGTGGGCTAAAATCTTCCGGAGATCGAGGGAAGTTGAGTTACGAGACTTATTCCCCAAGAATCTCTGATTTTTTTTCTTCGTTTAAATTCCTTATTGAGAGGATAAACTGCATGACATTTTTTATTTTGTAGAGAAATTACTTGTCGTTTTAAAACAAAATGCATGTTGTTTTTGGGTATAAAATGGCCCAAAAACGTTAAGCTTAATTGGGCCCAAAAAAGCATCTTGTAGTGGTCCTGGGGCCACATTTTCCCAAGCTCAAGCCCACGCCGAGCTGAGCCGGCCGGACGGCGGCGGCGGCGTGCACGTGGGGGCCTTCCCTTCCTCTGAGCCATTTAGTCAGGTGAGAGTGTGATAACATATATATAACTTCTCCTCTTATAAGCGATGTGGGACTCCCTTCACATTTATTAATTGTGGCTTTTTGGGCGTTAAGTAGCCCATCTCATTTATTTTTATAATTTACCAAATATATTGGTCCAACAATAATTTAGAGTAGTTTTGTTATAAATATAAATGCATTAGACTTAAAGATAATTTTGTAAAGAACATTAATTATATTATATAATATTTTTTATTTTAAATTATGTCCAAATTTGTATTTCTATTTTAATAGTTTGGACCCATAATGTTTTTATTGTTTTAATCAAAAGTCATCACAAACTTGTTTATTTTTATTCTCATCCGGGCTTTTTAAGATAAAAGGGAATTAAAAGAATAAGAGCTATATACTATAGGAAATTGAACACAAGATCGATTCTTACAAGTTTCACTTGAATCGATTATTCAACAAAATCGAGACATTCTTTGACTTGTTGAAATAGTTTCTCTTGTTCTAAGACTCATATAAAGTCTTTGAACCAATCAAACACTTAACCAGGGGCGGACCTACGTGCAAGCTGTAGGGGTAAGTTGACACCATAAATTTGTTTAAAACAAATTTTTAAGCTATGTTTCGCAAATGAAAGTGGTGTATTTGGTTGTAAACAATGATGCTGAACCCACCGAACTAGGGATCAATTTCTCTAAGTGACACTTCTATTATATTTTGACCCCTCAAGAAAGATTTCTTGGGTTCGCCACTGCTCTTAACCCTAAGTGTTTTGCTTCATCTTAGAAAAATTCACAAAAGTCTCTCTTACTAAAACTTCTCATAAAGTATTAAGCACATATAGTGTTCTCGCCAACCTCTACATACTCTAAAGTTTAAGATCTACAATTCTAAAATTTTCTTTTCCTTTTCTTGTGAAATAAGTTAATTTCTTTTTTTTACGAAAATGTTAATTCCTTATTTTATGACGATTTTCCTTAAATTATTTGTCAATGAATTTTTCTTTTCTTCAATCGATCTTGATGGATATTCCATATAGCACCACGTCACAATCTTCTTTCAAGTAGCAGTTCATGTTGTACTTCTTGAACTGCTTTAACTCTATTGCTTTGATCATACTCTTTAAATTCCAATTTTTCAATTTGTGCGTTTAACAAGTACTCTCAGTAAAAAAAACAACCAAATGCAAACGTACACACATATCAAAATCTTGATACCCACTCAATTAAACCATTTTAAAGGACATAGATGATTCAAATGTTTAATACATCTTAATAAAAAAAGACACAACACATAAACACTCCTTACAATCATATTTGTTTGAAAATAGGATAAATAATAGATTGCAACAAAAGAAGTAATCTTAAACAACATAAAGAAACAAATGACTCTCCCCCATAAGAATGACTTTCCTTTATCTCATTTTTTTCTCCCAATGCTTGTGAGCACACAAGTTAAAAATTATTAGAAATTATGACCATTATCAAAGAGATAAAACAGTTACTCACCTGCAAAAAAACAAATAAGATCTTGAACCGCACAGTGAGAGTCTAGAGTGCCTTTGTTGTGTTCTAAAGAGTATAAAACATCTATTATGTAGTCATTTCCCCTTGAGGTACTTGCATAGTACCTAACTCATAAACAGATCACCAACTTTTGGTCATGGCCTAGATCTAGGTCCAGATGTTTGAGGAACATTCAGGGCAGTCCGAGTTGAAAATCTTCTTCCAGATGTCTCTGTTGCTTTTCCTCAAAGACTGCATTTGACCCTTTCATAGCTTTCACCCATAGATTTTTCCCTTTTGTACATGATTGGACGAACTGGATTCTCCCTATCTTGAGCTAGTGGCTGATTTTGTTTCTAAAGTAAGCCCATAATCTATCGTGGAAATATCAACCAACGAAATTATCCTTCTAAAGTATACCAAGACTCAAGATCTGTATGAAGATCAACTTCCCAACATCAAACCGAATCTCATGACCATCTTGAAAACAAGCCGAGCCCTTTCCAAGGACACACAAATCTTGTGCGTAAATGGGATCCAATTGTATGCAACAATTTTGATTGAGAGTACTATACGGTAGTGAGATCAACGGTATTCAGATTTGGCCTTCCATTTTTGCTACCTTCTATGAGAAACTCAGTTAGATTTTAATCAAATGCTGAATCAACCTCCTAATCACCCTTTTCTTCATCTCGAGTTAGCGACTCAAAACCCAGATCCCCATTGATAATAAAAGAAGAGAACATGTACTTGTGGCCTCAAAGAAGTACTGCAAATTATTGTATATCTTTTTCGAACTTTGTATCATGCAAATTGGCATAGAATTCAGCCAAAAATTGATAGCATAGAATTCAGCAACAACTTGATCTACATAACTAGCCGAACCAGACACAATAGACCTCATCAGGCCATTCTTAATCACATTTGGATTTCGCCACTCATCTTCTTCGTCTAAATCAATGATTTTTTCAGCAATAACATTCTTACCAGCATATTGCTCGTATTTCTTGATATTTGTGAGGCAACCCTTGTTTGTCGTTCTACGACCCACTTGGAACGAACTCGACTGAACACAAAAGCTTTACCCTGAAGATATGGAGACTTTGATGCTACATCCTTTCGGAAAAGTGAGATTGGGTGTGTTTCTTGTGGTTTGAGTCGAAACCTCTGTTCGTGCTCACTTAGACAGTGCTAACCCCAAATTTCTCGGAACCCTCTTCTTAAGGGCTTCCTTCGCTGGTACTTCTTCTAGAGATGAATCCGGAAATTAAACCACATCATCAAATTTGTTAACCGCTTCATCATCTTGTTTTTGTTCTCATTATCGTCACCGCTTTGAGTATATTCAGACTCAAATTCGATAGCACCCTAACTTTGTTTAAAGGAATCGTTAAATCAGAAGATCTCAAAGGGATCTCATGCTATTTATCCTGAGGCGACTCTGATTCATCTTTTATTCCAACAAATGGAACCACATTCACTTCTTTTTCACCACTCTCTTCAGCCTTGACTTTTCCATGTATTGTAGTGAATGGTTCATCATCCTTGTTGACTTGAAGAAGCACATATGAGACTGGAGGATCATTCCTCATAGATATTTGTTCAATGTCTTCATAAACAAGTCGTTGGCAACTTGAATCAACACTTACATGTGGTGGATGGGCACTCAAACTCCCAAGCGCTTTGACTGTCTGGATTTTCCCCATCTTTTCGGTGAGTTTTGAAGTGGAGTCCGTGTTGGTTTTGAAGATAAAGGAGACATTTTAGAGAAGTTTTGCACAAAAGAGTCATTTTATGCTTTTAGTTTCAACTTCTCTAATTTAAACAAAAAGATCGTTTATCAACTATTTAGAAATTTGCATTTTTGGTCCCTTCTTTCTTGTTCTGTTATTTTTTGTGCCATACACTCTCTTATTTCTTATCGAACCACAAAGATCAAGATGCAACCACATTCTCTCAAAATCATTATGACAAAGATCAAATATAGCAGTAACTCACACATATCATTATTCACAACTGGCCAAACGAGTTTGAACATATTAAACAAGTTTCTTTTTTACTTTTTGATAATTTCATTAGTTTTTTCAATCAACACTTAACCCCATATGCACTTAGAAATTTTATTGATTTTAAGATATGGTCCATATGAGTCTCTTTTTGGCTATTTTTCACATTGCTATACCTTCATCAATTCCGAGGGTTTTCAACTTTTATCATACATGAATGTGTAACCATTTTTTCTTTTTCTTTCTTGAACCATCAATGATGTATCAGGCTCTTAGTGATTTATACATTCATTCATGTAAGACATGTTCCTCCTAGAACTGACGGCACACCAAACATGTCATTTCTATAGGATTCCCAAATTCAAAGCATAATCTCAGTCTTATGTACACCTTCAACCACTACTTGTATCACTTTCCGCAGCCTCAACTCAACAGTCAAACTTACACATCTCACTTGCATTTCTAAAGTGACAAAACGGTTAATATCTAAGGGTTAGATAAACAAATCAGCTAGTTATAAATTAATAATAATATGATTTATTACTACATGTTTTTCCCGATGAAGTGGTGCCTGATATCAGTGGTGAAGCTTATTGCATCTACTGCAGGGTTTTGCATTTGGACTCTCGATTTTCTCGACCACTCTTGACGTCTGTAGTGATATTTTTAGCAGTTTCATGTGTGATGCCTCTGTCTTTTAAGCTTCTAGATATGACGTTGATTATCCTATCATGGCGTGCTAATGAAGCAGGACTATTTCAAGCTAGTTGATTATTTTTCTCCTTGTTAAAAAAGTTTTTGGCTTTGTCATAGAGGAATTCTCGGAGGTATCCTTTTTTAATAACTCATTGACCTCCATCTTTAATGAGATGCACTATTATTTTTCGCGAATGTAGTCATTGTGAACTTGCACCATCTATTCGTATTTGAGAACGTCTCAAGTGCTTTAATATTCTAAGGCCATTTGACCTAGGGTCCATCTACCTCATGACATTGACCAGTTCCAGATTTTATATGGAGAGATTAGAGATGTTTGATACTGTCATTCCTTCTTCTTTTCAATAGGTCGGTGATGATATCTCTCATTATTCTTTCCTTCTGCTTCTTTTTCGACTTTCGATAGGGTTTATTATCTTTTCTGCTTTTCTCATTTCTCACGACTTGATATTTTCTTTAGATAAAGCTTAATTTGGGATGTTGAGCTTCCTCTCATCTTCTTGTGCCCATGCTCGAGATAAGACATCCTTCATGGTTCCGCACTGGTATTTGGCTAATTCCTTGTATAAATCGTCATCAAGCGACATACCTCTTTTGAAGGCGAAGATTGATGTGGAGGTGTTACATCCGAGGATGGATATCTTCTAATGTTTAAAGCGTGCTATGTATAGGGGCTCGGCCCTATGTTGCAGGACCTCATATAGATAGTCAACTATTTTTTTCAGATACTTACTGCTCGCAAATTACGCAACCAACTAGTCAGTATGAGCTGCCAAGGAATGTATTGATACGTTGGGCATGTAGATATACCGTTGTAGCGCGGGTCTGGTAAGAGTTGATTTGAAATCCTCACACACAATGGCTTCATGGAACTCCTTTTGGATTGCTATTGTATGTATCCTTTGTATGTACAAATCCACATGGTTCTTCATATCATTAGTCCCGTCGTACATTCTCATGCTTAGAAACTATAATTTCCTTCAAATCTCAATCAGAGTGATTTTATATGCTAAAATATGCATAGGAATCCATGGCGCTCCTCTGGATTGGTGGAGCAACATCGGGGAGTCGTTAATGCACGCATTGATTCATTTTTTTTGGAGAATACTTCTTTCAGGTTAGCGGCTTCTGTCAATATCTTGGCCACTGACGCCACATACATCTATGTGCCAATTTATGTATCTGTATCGTCATTGTTGAGTGGTAACTTGGCACGATCCATGTTTACGGCTGTAGCACTCACAATAAATTCTCCATCTCCTGCATGAGTTTATATGTTCATGTTTCCTACTCCGGATGGAGTATCTACGGTTTTCATAGGTTTAATACAGGTTCGGAACCTACGTCGTGTCCTTCCTGATTTGTTGAGGACAGATTTTTCGCCTAGGAGGACCAGGTTCCCTGCTTCGAGATGTATTAGCCTTTGCACGCTTTTCTCCAGCTCTTCTGAGATGATTCCCGCATCACCTGTGGGGGTGTTGTCGTTCCCCTTTCTAGATTTCATCTCAATAACTTGTCTCTTTAGACCTTTGAATTGAGCTCGCAAGTCAGTGTCGTCCGTGGTGGCTACAGACTCATCGTGCTCGCTTCTAAGCATTGTCACATAATCTTTGTTTTCCCTCTTTTTATAGCACTGATATACTATGGATTTTTCCTATTTTACCTATAATATATAGAGTATATTTAGAGTCTTTTATATGCATTTGGTATCATTTTTAGAGTATTTACATGTCTAGGTACTTATTGGAAGCAATTGGAGCTTTTGGACTATTTTGGAGCCATTAGGATTGCCCAATAGAAACTCACAGTCGGATCCAGATTTATGAATGGACCATCGATCGAAGCCACATACTGTGCGTCGATCGACGGTGAAGTCGGCAGAAGGATTGAGAAATTACAAGTTTTACCCAGAAGTTTCATTTATTGAAAGATAAGTCTCTTGCCGAAATTTAGACTATTTATTAGGGTTTTCTATCTTTGTTAAAAAAGGAAGCTGTTAAGCCCTAGGCAGAAGAATCCTAACCTGACTAGCCGCAAGTTATACCAGAGTTTTAGAGTTAGAACACATTGATACTTCTATTGTAGAGAAAGATCTGATCATCATTACAGAGAAGATCTTGAACTCATTATCTTTTTACTCAGTTTATTCTATGTAATTTATTCAGAATTTATTCATGTTCTTTATTGCTATATCTGAGTAGTTTTCTATTAGATTTAGGGTTATTCAATGGTATTAATGTATTGTTTATTTTATAGAAATTGTTAGGGTAATCCTCTTGATTCTTTGTTTAAGTTGCTCTTAATGCTAAGTTGAATTTGATCACCTCAATCTTAGAAATTAGGGTTCTATAGAGCAAGCGAGAGTCTGGTTATAACCTGGAATCTATCTTAAATAATCTAAATAACTAGTAACAAACAAGAGTTGAACTAAAAGTTTAGAGAATTAATTAAACCGTGAAACCAGTATTGTTTAGAAGGAGCATCGATCGATGCCCTCTTACTGCGATCGATCGTCGCTCAGCCGAGATGCGCGGGAGTGATCTCCTAAAACCTGAGGTTTGAATTCAGAACAATGCTTAATAAAACCCTAGCAATCTATTAATTTGCATTATCTAAACCTACCTAAGAATTTCTCCTAAGTCTAATCTCTTAATTTAGTCCTCACAAACCAATGAATCTTGAAATCACTTTTATTGTTATTGTTATAATTCATCTAGCTTTACGAAAACAATAACTCTATTGTGCAATCCTAGAGTCTCTGTCGATTCGATCCCTAAGTACTACAATGAACCTCTTAATTGAGAAAGTAAAGTGGGAATATATGGTTAATTTGAAAGTGAAATAAAAACCCCACATCAAATTTGGCGCCGTTGCCGGGGACTCTTTCTTATTGCCATTAGATTTCATTTAGAATATTTTCGAATTTTTACTTTATTGTTTGCTAAATTATTCTTTCTCTAAACCTTATGACACATGTACTTAAAGGAGAGAATATGAATTCTGACAAAAACCATTGATCGACGGATCATATCTGGAATCAATCGACGTTAGTCCACTGCTGTCGGGCGACACCCTTCCATTGCAATCTATCGATACCGATTTGCCGGAAGCAGGTAAGTATGCCTTTACTGATTCTGATAATAAGAAATTAGTCTTTATAGAACCAATGAACAATAAAAGCAACGAAGCAAGCCAACTAATTAATTATCAGGGAGCTGCAATCCCCAATCAAATCACTAAATCTCCAAAGAGTGAGGTAAAGCCTGAATCGCCAATGCTCGAATACCTAAATCCCAGCAGAACCTATTCCAATAAGTATGCAATTCGATTATCCGATAACCATGCTGGAAGCTCTGAACTTGATATCGATTTCCTAATTATGGCGCGAAAAAATCAGTTCAATGGTTTTCCCACTAAACACCTGAACGATCACATCGAGATGCCAGAAGAGATGGTGAAAGACGATTTCAATCGCTGCAAACCTTTTCCTTTCTCCCTAGAAGGTGATGCCAGGAGGTGGCTGAACCAGCTACCACCAGGATCCCTGACTTGTTGGGCAGATATCAGAAGCGCCTTCATCAACCACTTCTTTGACGAGGAGAGATAATGGGAAGCAATAAGGGAAATATCCACTTTCGTTTATGGTAGCCGAAAATCTTTTAAAAACTCCTGGACAAGGTTCAAAAGCTATTGACTTTCGTGCCCACACCATGGATTCTTAGAACCCCAACTCATCAATACTTTCTATAGAGGACTAAACCTAGACTATCAAACCATCCTTGATACAACCAGCGAGGGGAACTTCGGCACCCGAAGCCCTGCAAGTGCTAAAAGATTTATAGAAAACATAGCTTTAGGTAGAGCTTTCGAAAAGAGAGACAGCGAAAAGAAAGAACCGCCATTGTTCGTAGAGGAGAAACACTTGATCCGAGTTAGAAAAACTCTGACATCAGTTGCAACCCTTCTGCACGAAAATACCTTATCTCAACATAATGGTGAGGACGATGCTGCCCCTTCCAACTTCGAAAAAACAAGTTGAGCCCTCTGATGTGATGAACCTGAACGATCAACGATTTAGGAATAGCGCTGGAAATTTCACAAGCAACTACGACACCACTGTGAACAGATACGATAGAAGTTCAAAGTCAAAAATGAACCAAGTCCTCACTGGAAACTGTAGAATAGCTGCCGAACTCAATGAAAAATTAGACCTGATATACTCAGAGATGACAGAAAAATTTGACAGTCTGAGCGAACACATTAAGAGAATCGACAACCAAGTGGCTAGAAATGATATGTCCATCATGAGAGAGGACAGATTCTTACCTGGTCGTAGCTTTGTGAAGCGGTCGACAACTTACCCCTGACATTAAAGAAAGCATCAACATTGATGAATTCGAGAAAATCTTGACAGATAAAAAATACAAATCGCATCCCATCCCACTCAAAATTTACGAGAAAGATCCTGAAAACGTTCTTGAAATTGAAGCATTAGACCAAAATGAAGACCTTGAAGAATCAATTATCGAACCTAAGGGAAATAACACAGACGTGGGAGACATCGTTCGACACCCCGTACTAGACATCGATCGACACCCCTTAAAGAAAATTGATCGGCGCCCTGAAGAAAGAATCAATCGACGCTCTAATACAGAATCAACCGAAAAGGTTATGACAATGATCTACCAAGCGAAATCCCCGTTTCCTTCTAAAAACACTAAGCAGAAGAAGCAGCTAGAAAAAGCAATATGTAAGAAAGCGTTTGACAAAGTAACATTGAGATGCCATTAAACGATGTCATTCACATCTCGCATACTATTAAGCAATACGTGAAAGATGCTGCATCACGAGGATTCCATGAAGCGGAACACTGCATGATGATGGTGTCTGAAAAGATGAGCGATGAGAGATTTCAAAGATCTCTTTGCGATTTAGGCTCTAGTGTCAACCTGATGCCTTATTCCATTGCAGTCGCTCTTGGGCTAACACAGTTTTAATCTACTAGGGTCACACTCGTTTTAGCTGATAGATCTACTAAAATTCCAGAAGGTGTACTTGAGGACGTACCCGTACGTATTCATAGCTGCGATATACCTACAGATTTCATAGTACTTAAATACGAGCGAGAACCTCGAAATCCCATTATCTTAGGAAGACCTTTCCTGGCCACTGCCGGGGCGATCATTGATGTCAAAGAAGGGCGTATATGCCTCCACATAGAGGAGATACCGATGGTCTTCGACATGGAAAAGATTGTAAAACAACCTTTGATCGACGGTCAAACATACCATATCGATTACCTTTCCGATATAGCAGAAAACTCATTCATAGACATATGCTCGAGCGAACCTCTAGAGAAAGCAAGCACGTCTCTTTACGGAAGATTTTATGCGTTAGAAGATCGCACTGAAGAGTATGCAAGGTTAATAGACGCCACAAAAGAAATCTTCAATGTCGATCTTGACAAACTCGATCCATCAATCCCCGTCGATCGACACCCCAAAATTGCCATCGATCAACAACGTATTGCGACCGACGACTGGAGCAAAGAATTTATATCATGTCATCATAAATGCAAACTTGAGTAGCGGAGAAAGCGCTGTTGCTGAATAAACTTGGGAAGCACCGCAACGCTCTCAGTTATTCGTTAGATGACATCCAGGGAATTTCCCTCACTTTATGCATGCATAGGATACACCTCGATGATGAATCAAAATCTTCCATCGAGCATCAGAGAAGATTGAACCCTAATCTGAAGGAAGTAGTTAAGAAGGAAATCATGAAACTTCTAGAAGCAGGCGTCATTTATCCGATCTCAGACAACAACTGCGTCAGCCCGGTTCATGTTGTCCCAAACGTAGGAGGAATTACCGTGGTAAATTATGACAAAGATGAATTTATCCCTACTAGAACTGTCACTTGACACAAAATGTGTATCGATTACAGAAAACCAAATGCTGCCACACGAAGGATCATCTCCCTTTACCCTTTATCGATCAGATGTTAAAAAGTCTCGCAAGCCACGAATACTAATGTTTCCTCGATGGGTATTCCGGATTCTTCCAGATCCCCATACATCCAGATGACCAAGAAAAGACCACATTCACTTGTCCCTATGGAACATTCACATATCACAGGATGCCATTTAGACTCTGTTACGCCCCTGCGAATTTTCAGTTTATGGTCCGAATTTCAAATCATGTATCGATAATCTGTGTAAGGTATTAGCTAGATGCGAAGCGAAAAGTCTGGTTTTGAACTAGAAAAAATGCCACTTCATGGTTAACAGCGGCATTATCTTTGGACACAAGGTCTCAGCAGACGAAATTGAGGTAGACAAGACAAAGATTGATGTAATGACAAAACTGGCATTACCCACTAACTTCAAAGACGTTAGAAGCTTCCTAGGACATGCTGGACTCTATAGGCGATTCATAAAAGATTTTAGCAAAATCGCTAGACCCCTTACTGCACTTCTGTGTAAAGATGTGAAATTCGATTTTACGCCCGAATGTCTCGAGGCCTTTGAAACATTCAAATCAGCGCTCGTATCCGCCCCTATCATCGAAGCACCAGACTGGGATCTTCCTTCGAAATTTTGTGCGACGCCAGCGATTTCGTTGTAGGTGCGGTACTTGGACAAAAGAAAGATAAAAAGTTGCACACTGTATACTACGCCAGCAGAACTCTAGACGATGCGCAACGTAATTGTGCGACAACGGAGAAATAATTATTGGCTGTAGTATTCGCCTTCAAAAAATTTTGATCCTATCTAGTCGGTTGAAAAGTAGTAGTTCACACCGACCACGCGGCATTGGAATACTTAATGAACAAAAAGGACGCTAAGCCGAGACTTTTACGATGGATTCTCCTTCTCCTAGAATTCAACATAGAAGTCAAAGATAAGAAAGGAGTAGAAAATGAAGCCGCAGATCACTTATCACAAATTAGAGTAGACGACAACATTCCTATAGATGATTTCTTACCCACAGAAAATGTCTACTTAGCATAATCGACTTTCGTTGGTAGTGTTAGTTTGGCGCATGAAGCGGAATCGATTGACAAGACACTAATACCATCAAACGATTGTAGCCATAAAGCTTCGATTGACCTTTTCAATACCCCGTCGATCGACGATGCATTTGAAAAGGACGATGAAGTAATCATTCCACTGAATATCAACGTCATTTGTGATCTTTTGACCCCAAATGATTGTTCTCCCGGAAACAGTAGTTCGAGTCGGGAGGTATGTTCACTAAACACCACCGATAGACCTTGGTATGCAAATATAGTAAACTATCTTGCGGCCGAAGTAGAACCCAAACTTTTCAAAGGATATCATAGAAAGAAAATTTTGAGAGAAATCCGAAGATATCACTGGGATGAACCTTATCTTTACAAACATTGTTCTGACGGCATATATAGACGATGTGTTGCCGAAAGCGAAACTCCAGAAATTTTATACCATTGTCACTGATCCAATTACGCTGGAAATTTCGCTAGTTTTAAGATAGTGTAAAAAATCATACAAGCAGGCTTTTGGTGGCCGACTATGTTTCGAGATGCTTAAGCTTATGTAGCGAAATGCGATCCCCGCTAAAAAAGAGGAAAAATTAGAAAGGGAAACGAGATGGAACAAAATTTTATACTTGAATTTGAAGTATTTGATTGCTGGGGCATCGATTTCATGGGCCCTTTCCCTTCTTCGCACGGAAATAAATACACACTTGTCGCCGTAGACTACGTCTCTAAATGGGTAGAAGCAATAGCAACTCCGAAAATGATGCTGCCATAGTCGTTAAACTCTTCAAGAGTATTATTTTTTTCCAGATTTGGAGTTCCGCGAATCGTAATAAGCGATGGAGGTACCCACTTCATTAACAAAGTGTTCGAAAAACTGCTCAAGAAACATGGAGTCTACCATCGATTAGCTACACTTTATCATCCTCATACCAGCAGACAAGTAGAAGTATCCAACCGTCAGATCAAAGAAATCCTAGAAAGTAGGATCAACCCGTAAAGATTGGTCTTTGAAATTAGATGATGCACTTTGGGAATACCAAACAGTGTTTAAAACACCATTAGGAACTACCCCATTCCACTTAATCTATGGAAATCCTGCCATCTCTCTGTAGAACTAGCACATAAAGCCGAATGGTTCATAAAAAAACTTTGATGCTAAATCCACAACAGAAAAGATATTAATTCAGCTAAATGAACCCGACGAAATCAGATATCGCGCCTACGAGAACTCGAAATTGTACAAGGAAAGAACGAAAGGCTATCATGACAAGAAACTTATTTCACAGCATTTCGAACCAAACAATCAAGTACTCCTGTACAACTCTCGATTAACTCTATTTCCCGAAAAATTATGTTCTCGTTGGTCCGGACCCTTCACCATCAAAGAAGTTACGCCTTACGGGACAATTGTCTTATTTAATCCTAAAGGAGAAGATTTCATGGTGAACTGGCAGCGAGTGAAACATTATTGGGCTATAGCTGAAATTCCGCATACTAAGAGCACACGACTTAAGGTGCCTAACCAAGAATGATAAGCCCATTTCTCGTCAAGCTAACGACTTTAAACAAGCGCTAAGTGGGAGGCAACCCACTAAATTAATAATAAAATAATAATATAAATACAAATAATAATAAAAACATAAAACAGAAAGAAGAACTTATATATTAGCAATAATTACTTAATTAAAAAAATATATAATAATTATCTATTATTTATGCAATTACAAAAATATTAAGTGAATAAGGAGTTACCGACCAGACCATCGATTGATGCCAGTATATTTCCATCGGTCGACGGTCGTGCGTCGAGTAGGTTAACTCGACGCGGCTCCGATTCATAAAACACTTTTCTCCAAAACCGCCAAAAACACACATGAGTTCCACACCCGATTTCTCTCCCAAATTTTGGTCGATTTTGGTCGTTTTTGAGTCTATACCGCACGATTTCTACCCTCTCTACCTGTTTAGCTCTTTAAAGCACTCAATATTCAAGGTATGTTCTCCAAATCTCTTAGTTTAGGGAACTTTTAGGGTTTGAAGAAAAATCAAAATTTTTGATGTTTAACTCGGAATGTAGAACGATATAGGGTGTTGGAGTACTATATTAGGGACTATCTATCATCTTTACACATGATTTGCACGATTTGAGTTGATTATTTTCGATCTGGTAAGCACTGATCCGCGATACAACATAGAACGACGCCCATGAGTCGACGTCAATCGACATCAATTAGGTTCGATCGATGACCATGCGGTACCATCGATCGATAGCTGCTCCTTTCATTTCGACATCGATTCTGATTTGTGCTTTGTTTGATTATATGCAGATGGATGAGAGGAGAAATAAGGCACGTTACGAGGTCGATATCTCCAGTTCTCCACCGAGGGGTCCTCCATGCCGGGACCCTTGGCCTAAAGAAGAGGAGGTTCTACTTGTTACA
>CAJHQQ010004367.1:0-29414 GCA_905132885.1 Moricandia moricandioides | reverse complement strand
TGTTCTGATAACGTGTTATAAATAAAGTGAAAAGATTATTTTCTATTTCTTGATTTATATATATGGGGACTGATGGAAATAAAGAGAGAGAGATGAGACGTGATATAAATAGCAGATGTGAAAGTTTTGTACTTTCTTCTTATCATTCATATTTTTCTTCTTGTACAAACAACTCTATATATAGTAAAATCTAGTAAAAGAAAACTAGACACGTGCATAGTGATGAGGATATATCATGACTAAGTCATGGACAAGTGTCCATGTGAATAATCACATCTTTAATACATTTATCCTTCTTTAGCATAATCACATTTACCATTGTGTTAAAAAAAAATAGACACTTATAACTCTAAGTTAACTAATTTAGATTTGCTGTTTAAATTTGAGAAATAAGTTTAGAATTTTAATAAAAATTAAATTAAATACTTAAATTTAAAATAAAAAAAATTAAAAATAGTTTCAAAAAATATTTTTAAATTTTAAAAATAAAATCTAAAAGAATTCCAAACAAAGTCAAAAAAAAGTTATACAAATTTTCAGTTTGAAAATGTATGATTCAAAAACTTTAATATATATATATATATATATATATATATATATATATATATTATTTATTTAAATAATTATTTATATTTATAAATCAGTGGCATAAATGTTTTTGTCTCTTTAATGGAATATCATATATAGTTATTTTTAAAAATATTCATTTTAAAAAGGTACACATGAATAATAATACCAAATAAAAGGTAAAAATGAAATTTCCCCAAATATCTTCTAACTTCCTCGGTATAGTTCTTTTTTCCTCCAAAAAAAATAAACTCATTTTTAACGAATTAATTCCTTCAGAGACATCCAATATACCTAAAACCATATAGAAAGAAAGAGTTAAATTGCGACTATAAGTAAAAAAATGGTTCAAATTTTTTTTCAAAAAAAACTAAATTGTTATAAAAAGACTTATAATTTCATGAAATTTGAATAAGAGACAAATTACACATCTGAAATACTAATAAAAGTATTATAACGAAAATGATAATACTTATTAGAGGTAGAAGAGAAAGGTGAGATACATTACAATCCAACAAAATTGTTTGTATATATAAAAGTGAAAATACGTTATTGGTGTGCATAGACGGTAAGCTCCGCATAAATTTTATTCACATGCAAAACGTCAACATTCATTTGGATAGAGCAGTCATCATGGACTTTCATAACACTCCTCCTTGGAGACTAGTGTCATTATTTTCTCTAGCTTGACGTCTTTAATATCTCGTTAAAAATCTTTTAGGAAACCCGGTGAAAAAAAACCATAGTAAGGTAAAAAGAGTACAACCATGCATGCTTCCTTCGAATGAACATTATGTCATCTCATAAATCTTTTTGATGACATATTCTAGTTTTGTGGACTTGTTTTCTGAATATTGAAATAGGATGTGATTAGATGAAGATGTCGGCTGCATTGTCACATAATTAGACATACTTTACTTCAATTTCTTTATTTTTTTTATCTAATCAGTTATTAGAAGAACTTTGGAGGTATATATTTGTGTTTATCCCCTTTGATATATCCTTCCTTCGTTTGAGTAATACATGCCGTATTATCTTCATATAAAATTGTTGGAGTCGTATCTTTGATAATCCCACTGCTTGATTGGATATGTCGATTTATCAATCTCAACCATACGCATTCCCTACTTAGAAGTGTACACTTTCCACCCCATTGAAAAAGTGAAACTTCTTGCTCATCGACCACTCTCCCAAAACATTCTCCAAAACAAGTGACAGATTCATACGCCCAAACTAATAACACATCGTTCAAGACACTTATGATGTATGACTCTCCTTGTGGATTCAACATCTTAATAGAGTCAACGAAAAATTCATACGCAACCGACCCCATGGATACGTCATCATGGCTTCACATCGAATGCTCTTTTTGCGCTTTCAAATTGTATCCTAGAATTATGATGCAAAGCATAAAGTCTCATGGTTTGAAGAAGTAATAACCCTACCCATTTAAGGTTTTCAAAATTCCAGACCGTACAAACCTCTTATGCTACCCTCAGTTCATCTAACTTGGGTCTTGTTACAGCTCAGAATGGGGGTTGTCCAAATGGAGGTTCAAATCGGATCAACCAAAGAAGTGATTGATTGGTCGATAAGTCTAGAATCTAGCTTGCAAAACCTAAAAAAATTCAAATGAAATGAGATATGAATGAAATATGAAATAAACAGATAATAAGAAGATGAAAATAGAGCTACACTTGATGGATGTGTATCACTCTCAAGCTTTACCAATGGATGGAATGGAAGCGATGGATAGTTGATGATTGACTCTTTCAATCTGGTGGATTGATTGACTCTCTCAATATGTGTTCCTAAACGCTCTTGAATCCACTAACAACCTATAAGACCACAATCAGTAGGACTAAAGTACTTCACACACTAGAAGCCTAAAGACAATCGATTTTATTTAAAGAACAACTTTGGTAAAAATTGAAACAAACTTTTATAAATTTCTTAAGATCGAGGGTACTTTACAATGAAGAATGAAATGAGCTTGTATAGGCTCGACCTATGATTCTTTTAACAGTCTAAAATGACTAAAGGAAACAAATAAACTCGAATTAAAAGTCTTGGAAGCAAAGGCTTTGATGGCTCCATGAATATTGCCATTAGCTTGATTTATGCCTTCAATGGGAAAACTTGTTATGATCTTGCATCTGGAAAGTTTCTGAATGATTCCACGGTTTAGTAGCCTTCCTGATATTCTACTTAAGTGTCTTGATGAAAAATGTGGCCGTTGGTCTTAATAAATATCATGAAAAACTACTTTAAGGTATGAAGTGTAAATGCTGCCAAATATGGAGGATGGGCATGAGGATCCTCCTGATTCTTTGGGTGTAGGTGCAACTGAGGGAATCTTTGATGTCTATTGTGTTAAGCTAGATGAGCTTACAACCTAAAACCAATTGGTGATAAGTGGAGTGGCTCATCTATCTTATATATTGCTAAGGATCCCTTCCAACTACTGATATGGGACCTTTGTCCCTAATACGCCCCTCGAAATGATGGCTCTTTTAGCGTCAATCTCAGAATATTCGGGCAAGGATCGATGGGCCATCTTTGGGCCAGATCAATGAGCATCAGGTTGGACTTTATGGATCGAGGGCTCTGATACCATGTTAAGCTAGATGAACTTCCAACCTAAAACCAATTGGTGATAAGTGGAGTGGCACATATATCTTATATTTTGCTTAAATTTCTTCCAACTACCGATGTGGGAACTTTTTCCCATGGTTCAGATTAACTCCTGGCCTCCATAGATACGATTGGTCTGAACCAAACTGAAGGAATAAAAGACTTTTCTTACTTTGAATCGGTTTGGCCAATTTTAGTAAACCATGTAGATCTTCTGATTGAATTCGGTTCTGGCTTTGATTCTTCTGCATGCTGGTCCATCTTAAATCTTGTGGAATGTCTTCTGGAACCCTTTGATTGTTTGGATAAATTCCTGGTTTTCTGATCTTGGTTTGGCAAGGATTGGACCAAATAATTTTTCAATCTTTCCATAGTTGCCTCCTAATAACCGGTTTTGGTAAACTAGTTATATCTTCAATTTTCCATTTCCATTTCTCTTGCTTCTTGGCTCTCTGGAAAGATAATAAATCCATCTTCAATTATCCAATTAGATTTGGTTCAAACCGGTTCTTGGTTTGGTTGGATTTCACTCCTAAAATCTGATACTCACAAATGGATAGACTGGGGAACCTCCAACTTGTAAAATTCATAATTTCTTGCTCCTTCAATATTTTCTGTTGATTCCAAGCCTCACTGATCAGTAAATGAGTTGTCTTGCTTTTAAAATTGGTTTCGCCCAAAATGTTCATCTGGCTCTTTAGATATGATTTTTTTACTGAACCTCTGTCGCTGTAGTCATCTAGGTGATCGGTTTGGTTGACCTCTTGTCGAACCATGGATTTGAGGACCGTAGTAGGTCTTATCCCAAGCAGAAGATTCAACTCCTCTCAAAATACTTTGTATTGTCAGGTTCAAAACTTTTTGTTGGCAATAGATCTATGTTTAACCGATTGATCTTACCAAATTCGTGTAAGTTAAATCTAATAGATTGATCACCAACGAGCCTCACTCGCAGCTTTCTACATAGTAGATAATTTACAGTGATACCATACCACAAATTTTTGTGTTCAGCTAGCTTAGCAATTATTCTAATAAGAATCTGTTTGAAATATTCCGACACATTCCGTCATATTGCTTCTTTAACGTGATGGAATTCTTCCACATGGATATTGTAATTGATTTTTTTCTAGATTAGAAAGACCATTCAGCGTAATGTCTTGGAGGATAATCTCATGCTTGATTTTCAGAAACATCCACCTGATCATAAAACAAATATATAAATCACCCACAATAGGAAACTAACTCAGTCACAACTGTATTTATAACATAGCTTCAATAAAAAATTAACTGAGTCACAACATAATATATATAACTTAGCTGCAATAGAAAAATAACTTAATGACAACATAATATATAAATCAATCGCAATAGAAAGCTAATTTAACCACAACATAATTTACTCAACTGCAATATAAATCAAACTAAGGCACAACATAAATCAAATTCAGCCACAATATAAATCAAACTCAGTCACAACATACCGAAGAAGATGATTTTGTAGATATAATTACAGTGAAGACGATTTCGAAAAAACTGCTTGTGGAAAAGATGATTTCAGCAAAGATGATATCAGAGAAGACAATTCGAAACTATACATGTGCATTTCGGATATTAGTTTGGTTTGAGTATTTCGGGTATATGATAGTTTGGATAAGGGCTAGAAAATCTATTTACTACTTGACTTGTTTTTATTTCGGTTGGAATAATTTCGGGTTTGGTTCGGATAGTAAAACTAAGAATCAGAAAATACCCAAAAAAACTCAGTATTCATTAGGTTCTAGTTCCAGTTCGATTAATTCAGGTAGTTTAGATTAAATATCAAATACTTTCGATAATTTATAATATTTGGATACTTTCGAATATTTTAGGTAATTCAAATATTTTATAATAATTTTGTTTTCTTTAATTATTTTAGAATATATAGATCAGTATGTTATATGTATATATAATTAATATTTGGGAATTTTTCAAAAACAACCTAAAAATTCAAGTCAAACCTATAACCAACCTCTTTTTTTTAGTTACTATTCATCATTGAATTTTCCATAATACCCCTAAATTTTTGAATTATTTACAAATTTACCATTATTATTTATTTATTTATTAATTTCAAAAAATACAAAAAACCAAATACATAAACATTTCTTCTTAATTACAACTATGCCATCATCATCAATATTTTCAACCACCATGAACCACCATTTTTTATCTCTTAAAGCTTTAGAATTGAATTTTCAACCACTTTTTTTCTCATTCTAAACAAGCAAATCTTCATTTCCTCTCATTTTCTCTACATTTCCATCTAAAAATCTCTCTTAACCTTCATTTTCATAATCATAAACTTCATAATTTTGTGTTTTTTCACTTGTGAATCGTCAAAAATGTTTCCTTTTGGTCATTATTGGAGTTTGGACGGTTGAAAAGGCTGGAAACGAGCTTCACATTGCAAAAATGTAACTATTTTCATGGTTTAAGTCGTTTCTCAGATCTATGTCGAGATAATAGACTGTTTTATATGTCTATGCCCTTATGTAGACATACAATGCAGTCTATTTGTCAACGCACAAGTCAGTTTTGCAATTGACTAAACGTATTTTTTTTGTAACGTAGCCTTCCCCGACAGTCTACATCTTAACCTTTGACAACAAAAACAAAAAAGTACGTAGACCTACAAAGACGACTACGCAAAAGAGGTAAGTTTTGCATTTGAATGAACTTTTGACTTTTCATAAGTAGACTTCAACATAAGTCTACGAAGCGTAGACTGCCGGAGAAGTTTACTTAAGGTTAGTTTTGCATTTGACCAAAATTTTGACTGCGTTGAAAATGTTAATTTTGTGTGTGACTTTTTAAAATTAATTGATTTTTTCTTAATATGTAGACTTCATATGCAGTCTTCTCTTCCAAAAAAAAATGTAGACTACCCGCGAAGTCTGCAAAGATGTAGATGTTCATTTCAATATACCCCCTAAAAAGTCAAACATAGTCAATTGCAAAACTAACCTCATTCAAAAAAATTAAAATATGTAGACTGTATATTTAGTCTACCTTTGAAGTCAAATCCTTGAAAATTTTGGTCAATAGCGAAAACTAACCTTTTTGAAGTTGTAGACTGAAAATGAAGTCTACTTATATAAAATCACAAAAAAATTTCAACTATAAAAATTAACCCGTAAAATGGTCAATTGCAAAAACTAACCCAAAAAGTAGACCTATCTGACCGTCTACTGATGTAAACTGAAAAGAAAATCTACCACTTTGTAGACTGAACATGGAGTCTATTTCGATATATACATTAAAAGTTAATTTGTTTACTATGCATTAAATTTTTTCACAGTTTTTTCGTTTGAAAGTGTGTAATAGTTAATCCTAATGGGTTTGAGTGATTTTGGATAGAAAAACTGTTGTAATTATGAAAGTAGAATACTTTTGATTTTGCTATATTGCTAGGAAACAATTGTAGACATATTAGTAAGTCTACGTTAATTGTCACAGTGCAAACAACCGGGTCACATCCAAACTGTCCAGGTTAAACCAGTGTTGTCTTACTGCTTTGGATGTTGTCTTATGTATTATCTCTTATGTGTTGAATTGATCAATTGTATTATTGCTTTGGATGGTGTCTTATTGCTTTTGATGTTGTCTTATGTCTTATGTATTTAACTTATCAACTGTATTGTCGCTTTGGATGTTGTCTTATTTGATGAACTTTTGTTGAAATCATAGGTCTTAATTTTTCTATTACGTTGAGTTCTAATGTTACTTTCTGTCGTGCAGACCAACATGTTAGTCTTCTTGAACAAAAAGTAGACTTCTTTTTAAGTCTCTTATAGAGGAAGACTAATATGTAAATCTCTGGATTGTATTGGAATTGTACTTTTGGTCAAATATGAATTAAAATCTTTGAAAAAAGAGTACTATACTGATACAAATGATGATATTTTGATAAATAGTCGAGTACCAGACTTCTGTAAAAGTCTTTTGTAAAAGAAGACTAATACTTAAGTCTGCTGCAAGCAAATTACATAAGTTTGTTACAACCATATGTCTCGTACAAAAGCCTGATACAACAGTCTGTTACTCCCAGTTCTTGAGCTCCTCCCTAAAGTATACAACCTCGATAAGAAATCAAGATTATCCATTTTGTAATATGCACCAAGAAGACACACACAAAGAATTATACAAGTGCATTCTACACGAGAAGTCTACAATTTAAAATGAAGCCTACACGAGAAGCCTATAAATTCAAACATCACTGTACTACAAATTCAAAACATCAATTTACATGAGAAGTCTACAAATTCAAAATATCAGTTTACAAATTCAAAATATCAGTCTACAAATTCAAAATATCACTCTACAAATTCAAAATATCAGTCTACAAATTCAAAACACCAGTCTACAAATTCGAAACTTCATACTACACTTCAAAATGAAGTAGACTCACCGGAAGCAGAGAAATGGATTAGAGAGGATGCAATGCTCGTTAGAGAAATGGATCTAAGACTGGCCGACTCAGATCTGAAAAGAGAAAAAAAGGTAAAGGTGGTCACTTTTTATCAACAAAGAGGTAAAGGAGAGACATTTAACTTACTAGAGCGATGGAGCAGACAGAGACGAAGCGGATGGGAAACTGCGTGGATCGAGTTCGCCGGAAATCTCCCCGGAAATCGGCTAGAGAGAGATACGGCGAAGATTAGTTTTTTTTTTACCTGAAAAGCTTGAGAAATCGTATTTATATACTAGGTTAAATTGTGTGTAGACTTTATAATATGTCTACGAACCCCTTAACCACAAATCTCAAACCGTAAATGTTTTATTTAATCATCAACTTATATTGGTTAAATCCGGTTAGGTTAAATTGTGTGTAGACTGAAAAAAAGGTCTACACATATGTAGACTTTATAATATGTCTACGAACCCCTTAACCAAAAATCTCAAACCGTAAATGTTTTATTTGATCATCAAATTATATTGGTTAAATCCGGTTAGGTTAAATTGTGTGTAGACTGAAAAAAAGTCTACATATATGTAGACTTTATAATATGTCTACGAACCACTTAACCACAAATCTCAAACCCTAAATGTTTCTTAAAAATGTTTAATTATATAAAATTTTAATTTTTTACTTCATATTATCCATTATATTAATGATTAGTTAAAAATTTTACAACAATTATTTTTATACATTTTTAAAATTAAATTATTAGATAAAATTATGGTATATACTACATAACAAGTCTACCGAATGAATAGACTTCGTACGAGGTCTACATATACGTAGACTTCTTTCTGTTGTAGACTAACAAATGATAGAAACGTAAAATACACTTCTGTTTTTTGTTTGGTCATAAGGGTTAAATAGTACTTTTATCACTTTTGTAGGTTGGTTTTGCATTTGATTGAAATTGGGGTACACTTATAGGTTTAAATTGAATTTTTAGGTTGTTTTTAACAAATTCTTCTTAATATTTTATATATTCGGTTTCAATTTTGGTTATTTTGAATATAGAAATATAAAAACTATACAGGTATTTGAAAGTTTCAGTTCAGCTCTAGATTCAGATATTTCGGTTCGATTCCGATTCGGTTCTTCGGTGCGATTATTTTGTCAAGGACTATTCGAAACAAAAAACAACAATGTCGACTAAACAATTAAGATTTTAAAGACGAAATATATTTTTTGTAACACCAAAATTATGCACAGTTAATTGTTTTTCTTTCTTTTGAAAACAAAAATTAATAACATGGATGCACAAATTAATGATATGAATTTGTTAATTAAAAATAATCTCAATTAAAAAAATTTTAAAAAAATTATTGTATTAATTTTCAAAAAAAAAATAATATTCTATTTTTATAGCAACTTTTCTATAATATTATAGTAATTTTTTAAACAATTCCATAGTTTGCTACACCAAGTTTTTTTTTTCTTTTTGTGATAAGAGGAACCTTAATACTTTTGAATTGACAAGTTAATCAAACAAACACATCCATGAATATTAAATATATTAAAGTTTTAATATGTATGAAAACTTTAAAAATACGAAGACAATAACTTTGATATATTCGATCATATTAATTTTTAATATAAATATTTTAAAGAATTAATATTTTGGGGTTTTAAATTGAAAATGAATTTTAGTTAACGGATTGTAAATATGTTAACAAGGTGAAATTATTTAGAAGTGAAAAAAATTATAATGCCCAGGTATCTTATATCATTCTAATCTTTGATAGGAATAATATATTTATAAATAATATATTTATAAATAATATTTTATAGTTTTATGATGTTAATTGTAAATGTTATGAGATGTAACATTTTTTTACTTCTAAATCAATTCATTTTATTAATATATTTACAATCCGTTAACCAAAATTCATTTTCAATTTAAAACCCCAAAATTCATTTTGTCAACCAAAATTTATTTTCAATTTAAAATTTCAAATATGAATTATTTAAAATATTTATATTAGAAATTAATATAATCGAATATATGAAAATTTTGAAGTTTTCATAAATAATAAATATATTAAATTTCAATTATAAATATTTTATTGTTGTTAATCATTTTCTATAATTGTTACCCATTCAAAATTTAATGTACACAATTAATTTTTCTAAAACTTAGTTTATTTTGTTTTAAATTAGATTTTTTAATTAATTACAATTTGACTCCATTAATTTTTTCAAAAATCAATTAAACATGATTTTGATATTCTTAACATATAATCATTTACTTCGTATTTGTGACATATACTAATATAAACTTCATATAGTTGTTAACATATTATAAATCAGATGGTTTTTACATAAACTTTGGGTAGTTAGCACATAATTTTTTTAATAAGGATAATTCTTTTAACTCCAAAAACCTATTCAATAAGAGTAAACCCAAAATCTAGAAATATAAGAATATATTTATACAATTAGTAAAACCTATTTTTAGTCATTTCCTTTTTAGAAATCCAATTTTTGATAAAACATTTAACACTATTTAAGAAATTTATCTTGAAATTCCAAAAATCGTAGAGGGATATATTGGAACTTTCATACATTTGCTGAAAATTTCATTTCTTATCTAATTTTTTTTGGTTAAATAAGTTTTCTTTGGTAAAATCTTATATCGAAGTTATACCCTGATATGTAACAATGAACCAGATTGATTTTGATTTTCTGATAATCAAGAAGAATCATTCAGATCACTTTGGCAAGCGCCGGTTTAGACTAATTCCAATTAGAGAGTAATTTTGAAAAATTTGTAAAACATATTGTTAGATATATATTATCAAATTTGGATTTTAAGATTTTCGAATTTTTGGAATAAAAAATACTGAAAATTGAATTATCCAAATTGACAAACTGTTAATAGTCGGATAAAAACTAATTAACTACAAACATCGGCTATATAGCAAGATTAAATTGGTTTTGAAGGGGATTCAGAAGCTAAACAGTAGTAACATCAAATGCACATAGCATAAATCAGATCAAGTGTTGGATTAGATTATTTGCTTCATCATTATCACCGTCTTTCTGTATTTCACGATAGATCTGAATCGGGAAAAAAAAGAATCAAAATAAAACTTTTTTTCCAAATAATACATAAAAGATAAGGAGATGCCTCAGTGGTGGCTAGTGATATTAGGTTCGATTCTGCCAGCAATTTTCCTCAGCTGAACTCAGAAGAGGGAGCGTAATATCCTCATCGCCATCTCCCAATCCCCAACTCATTAAAACGTAAAACAATTTGAAAATTAAAAAGAGTTTTTTATAAATGAAAACAATAAAGAGAAGGCTCAGTTCAGCGGGATTATCGACACAGAAACGAATCTCCAATTATAAGAAGAAACGACTCATTCCGGTCTGTTGAGCTTGATATTTCCGAGTCATCACTGCCTTCTCTCTATAGATAAGAAACAAATAAATTTAAGACAGAGAAAGCTTGACGATAAAAAACAAAACAGCCCTAGATAGATGCAAAAGTCGATGATGGGAATTAAAAGTTGATTGATGTGTTGTTATATAGTGATCGTAGTTAGGGTTTTCGCTAGGTCTTGGGAGGAGGCCCATTTTCAGCCCATCAGATTTGTTTCTCGGATGTTTTGGTTTAACTTCGGTTCCAATTAATTTGGTTCTCTTCGAAAGGTTTTTGGTTTACTTTGGTTCTATTTGGCAAGGACTTGAAATAGGGTCGCTATTTCCCAGGAGAACTATCATATAGAATTAGATCCCCACCAAACTAAAAGCTAGTGTCAAATTTCCATTCTTTTAAAGTTATGATCTTATTTCTCTATGACTTAACAATTTCGAATGTATTTCTCCCCGAACCGATACTTCAAAACTTAATTATCCATAGACCATGGTTTTAATTGGTTTATTATTAACCAAAAAGTTTAAACCGACTAAACCAAACCAAAATTTATTTTAAACAATTTTTATTAAAAAATATTGTTTTTCTTCTTGTTGAAATTTTGAAATATAGTTTCTTTTTGAATTAAAAAAAGCTTTCCTATTTTCTCAAAATTATTTACATTTAAAAAAAATAAAATAAAAATTACATCAAGATTTTATTTTTACAAAATTTAATAAAATTACAATGAACAAATTTGAAAGTAAAAGTATATGTCAAAATCTATGTATTGTTGAATTTGGACGTAAATCAATTTTTTAACAAAATTATATTTTTTGACATATATTTTTATCAAAATTTCATTTTTTTTCTTTCAAATTTCCAAAAACACAAATTTAACAAGGTTATTTGTTCATTGTGATTTTATTAAACTTTATAAAATGAAATTTTGATGTAATTTTTTTCCTTTTAAATTTCAGAAAACACAAAAATATAAACCTGAAATTTCTTTGAAGTTAAAAAAAAACTATATTTTGAAATTTAAACAAGAAGGAAAACTATATTCTTTAATAAAAATTGTTTAAAATGATTTTTTTTGTTTAGCCGGTTTAAACTATTTGGTTAATAATAAATTAATTAAAACCATTGTCTATGAGTGATTAAGTTTCGAAATATCAATTCGGAGATAAATACATTCAAAATTGTTAATTCGTGGAGAAATAAGTTCATAACTTTCAAATCATGGAGATTTGACACTAGGACATAGTTTGGTGGGGATCTGATGCTATATGATAGTTCTCGTGAGGAAATAGCTCGTCGACCCATTGAAATATATGATATTTTAGTGGAGATTATTGATTCATGTATTTTAGGGCATGTTCGTTTCTTCATCTAGATGAGCCATCTGGATAGAGATGATAGTTTTGTTGGTTTATATATTAAAATACAATTCATCTGGATAATTTTTAAAAGTTTAGTTTTAATTTTAGAAACCAGCCGGCTTGACCAAATCGAACTATCTGGCTGGAGTCTGGAGATGTTTAGCTAAAATGTTAAAATGTCGATTTTACCCTTCATAAACTTCTAAAATTACAAACCTAATTTCCTTGACTCTTGTGTATCTCTGCTGTCAAAATACAAATCCACATCTGACTCACTCTCTCTCTCGCCATGACAGAACTCTCGCCATGACAGAAGCATAAGGTCGCCTCACCGTCGTCACTCTCTCTCGCCGTGGTCTCTCTCTCACGGTGGTCTCTTTCTCTCTCGTCGTGTTCGCCGTGGTCTCTCTCTCGTTGTGGTCACCGTGGTCTCTCTCTCTCGTTGTGGTCACCGTGGTCTCTCTCTCGTCGTGGTCTCTCTCTCGTCGTGGTCTCTCTCTCTCAGGTGTAGTCTCGCCGTGGTTTACTTGTTTCTCAGTGATGGGTTTGTTTGTTTCCCTGATTTGATTGGCTTATTTGTTTGAAGTTTCTCTATTTTGTAATGGGTTTATTTGTGTCTCGTATGTTTGTGGGTTTGATTGTAGATGTAGATTAGGGGTTTCTTGTGTCCGTAGTGATGAAGAGATTCAAATGCTACTGCGATGAATTTTGTTTTGGTAGGTGAATGTATGGTTTAGGTTTGCTTCTCTACTTGTTAAAGTTTATAGCTTTGAGTTGTCTTCTCAAATTCTTATGCTCCATCAGTGCTATAGTGTTGAGGGTCTTCATTTAAATCTTGTTCTGTGTACACTTTAAAGATGTGATGTATTTGATTTTCAAGCCTAGCTTGATCTAGGTTGTTTGCTTTTCTTTCTCACACCATTTTTAATAGAGAAAAGCAAAAAAAAATTATAGCAATAAAGAAAGTACAAGGACACTAAAACTCTCTGTTACAACCACCGTACGTAGTTTTAGCTTTAGAAAGTAGTATAGTTGAATTTAAGTTGAGGTAAGCTTAGTCCCCACCGTACTTCGTTTCTTTGTTTCTCATTTACTTGCTGATGTTTGCGTGAGTGCCATGTTTCATGTTACAATCACACCAGATGGTCACTTACATTCTTATTCCACGTGCATATAGTTCATCTTCAGTGCAGATTCTGCATGTGAATGGAGTGAACCATGCTTGTTTGATAATAAGTTTACATTCCTTTGTGTAGTTTTCACCTATATTTTTGTGTGTTGTAAGTGTAAAGGAAACCTCATTTTCAGTGACCTGTTACAACTTCCATTTTCAGTAGACAGTGATGTATATATGTATTATTTATTTATTTGGACTAAGACCCATGTTATTTGTTTAGTGGTTTTGTAGTCTTGTTGTTGCTGGAATAGTATGTTTTGGTTTGCTGTTTGGTGTGGTGGAGTTCATTTTTCAGTTTTTTGCATTTGAGTGTGTGATTGATTGACCAAGACTTTTTTATATGGCAGGTTGATTCTCTTCTTGGGTAACTTGTTTTGATAGTAATGGAACAAATGAGTGAAGAAAGTGAAGATTAAAGATTATTTGCTTACAATGAAAACTTATTTTAATATAACAATGAGTACATGATCTTCTCTACAATTGTTTTTTTCATCTTTAAAATTTGAGTTTTTTTTTAAAATTTGAGTTTCTACTTTGAGTTGTTTGGAAGTTTATTCAAATTTTAGTTTTTACTTTGAGTTTTATTAGAAGGTATAGTTGTAGTTAAATTTTAATGCAAATTTAAATAAAAATTTAAAAATTATATGAAATAAAAATTTATAAATATCAAAATGCTAATTTTAAATTAATTTTAGTCTAAATATATTTTAGACTAAATAATTAAAATTAGTATAGCTAAAATTGATATCAAATAAATAATTAAATCAAAATAAGAGTATATTTGTAATTTTGTTTATTAAATTCATCTGGATGGAAATAGAAAAAATGAAACGAACATAAAATCTATCCAGATGAGCCATCTGGATGGAGAGACGAACAACCCCTAAAATTTGGATGGATCACATAGATGGACATGACAGATGGAGAAATCCAAACTAAGTCAAATATTTTATTATTTTAAAATTTATATTGAAATCATGTGTTATTGGTTTTATGATTTATAAATTCTAATTTAAATCATGTGTTATTCAATCATCTGGATTTACTAATGGATTTGATTTTATAATGAATTTTAATGGATTTGAATGAATTTCTTGGTTAAAAATACATAGACTCAAATTCGAGGGAAAACTTCCAGATTTGTAAATACTAATTAAAATTCATATTGTTATATTTGAAAATCAATATATTTTACATTGATTTCTACATACTATATGGATTTCAAAATACATTAAAGTACATAACCAATAACGCATCCTTATTTTGTTCGTCAGGCCATGGACGCACTGAGAGCTTCTTACGGTGACTCTTCATCGGACTCTGATACAGATGATCTTTCTTCGACTGCTGAAAATCCCGGAGAGGAATCTGGAAAACTCGAAAAGGAGTCGATCTCCTTGCCTCCTCCGCCTCTTTCGCTTCTCGAATCCATTGGATCCACAGGTGATGATTATGATGATGTCAACTCACAATCTAACTCATTACCTTACAAAAATTCTTTGTGAAATTGAAGGTTCTTTGGATGTCTTCTCAACGGAGACTGTGAATCGAGTAAGGAACTTTCCTCATGTCGATGGAAACTACGCCTTGCACGTCTACATCCCTGGTAATCACTCTTTTTTCAGATCCCAGAATGTGTTCATGAAGTGTATCTTCTTCTTTACTCATGCTACTTAATTTTTTTTGTATGTGATTTCAGTATTTATACCTCTATTAGCGAAGAAGGAGATTGCATGTGTCTTAAAGAGGGTTGCATCACTTGTTCCTCGTCTTCATTTGGTGGAAGCTGATATTCCACTCAGCATTCTTTGCAAAGATGACCAGAAGCTTGCGCATGCTTTGGGGAGAGAGTTCCATATAAGCTTAGGAAGAAGCGTTCCTCTTCGTGTTCATCAAATTAACTCAGTGGTTTCTATGCTTAGGCAAAAACTTCAGTTACACAAGAGGTAAACATTGAACCCGTTTGAGTGTATACGATGCTTGGGTTTATGAATTGTTTTCTCTTCCATAGATATTGGATCGATTTTAATAAATGGGAAGTCTTTGTGAATGACGACTCTACTCGCTCTTTTCTTTCTTTGGAAATCACCACTTGTGGACTATCCGAGGTATGCTATACAGTTAGAGTCACCTTTGAATGTTGTTGGCCTTTTTTGTATATTCAGTATCTCGTATTGTTACTGATTCAGATAAGCAAGCACATTGATGCTGTTAATGAAGTTTACAAGCTTCACAATCTTCCTGAGTTCTACAAGGTCCAATTTCCTTTTTTTTTTTAGTTTACTATTTTGCAACAGCATTCATTCTCACCCATTGGTTCTGCTTCAATTTGTCATATAGGATCCGCGACCGCATATCTCCTTGGTCTGGGCTTTGGGTGATATTAGAACTTCTATAAAGGGAGCTCTTGACGGGGAACTGAAGAAGCTTAGAGCTGGTGGTTGCGTTCAGAATCGTATATTTACCTCTAAGTTTTCTGGGATCGAGTGTAAGATAGGAAACAAAATACACAAAATATGTAAACTCCCAGATGAATAGTATCTCTGTCTTACAAGACCTATCAAGTACGCATTTGAAATGACATAGAAGCAAAGAGAACGGGCTTTATGACTTATATCTTTGATACTGTGCAGCAAAGGCCTTGTCTTTGAGAAAAGATAGATATTGAAATGGCTTTTATGTTACAAAAACCTCTTCATGAAATATTCTGTACTGAAGTTACATCCTTTGGCATGGATTTCCAGCATTTACCCAGGACGCTAATAAGTTTCTTGACAAACCTCATCAAACTCGGGGTGGTAGCAGAGAGGATGGAGGTGATGAGAATACAATCAAGCTTGACATTATCAGCTGCAACGCTGGCCATGGCTGTGTTGCGCGACAAGTAGATTGCAAGCATACAGACCTGAAGCTAGAACCGCAACTGGAACCCAAGTGTGAGAATCTTGATAATAGAAAGTGAAATTGAGAACCCGAATGTGTTAACACAAAACATAGTGAAAGCAACTCCACTAAAGGTCCACATTACAAATTGTTGAGCCTGCAAAACCAAATTGACATAAAAGAATTATTAAAAGTGATAGTTAAAGGAAATAGACGAAATGAAAACGCTTTCGAAAACAGACTATGGAATTGAAATGATTTTTTTTTTTTAACTTTTAATATTCGTCCAGACACCTTCTACGAACCAGAGTCTAAAGATAAACTATGGTAGATAGTCACGCGACACGAAAATTATCGTTATCTAAATATAGAACTATGAAACATTCTAGACTATAGACTTACGCTGAGGAATTTTTGATGTGTTGGTTTTCGATGTGAAAAAGTAAGTAATGACAGAAGAGAAGACGCTTTTCTTAAAGAGGCAACATATATTTAATTTTCATAACTGTTATACACGTTCAACGAAAATATCTCTGAAATCTAGGGAGTAAAGAGTTGAGAAACCTTCTCTACAAGATCTTCTTTTTGTTGACTCGTTCTAATCTTTTCGAACAAACAGACGTCATGTCGTTTAGGATAAACTACATGTGGTTTAAAAACAAATTGCATTCTATTTTTCAATTCGAAATGGGCAAAAAAACTTAAAAGTAATTTGATCCAAAAACCTTATCAGCCTATGAACATACCAATGTGTGAAGGCATCGGTTGGGCGGTGGCGCGTGTGTGTGGGTGGAGGGAGAGGGAGTGGGAGCCATCTTGTAACATCCCGAGTTGTGATAAGTAGAAAGACTTAAGAGAATTGATTTGGCTACCTATGTCACCAAAGTTGACTTACCTTTTCCGTCACACATTCGTTTAAAACTCCAGGGTTAAGCGTGCTTATGTTGGAGTAGTGAAAGATGGGTGACCTATCGGGAAGTGATTCGCGATACCGTGCGAGTGAGGCCAAAACACGGGGAAAGGTCATGTGATGATTGCATGGTCAGTAAACAATGATTTCGAGCTTTGGAAATTTACGCACCGACCGTTGGAACGGGATGGGGCCCACGGGCCGAGAGAGCGGGCGTGGGTGGCCCATTAGCTGTGGGCGGTCGGGGCGTTACAAGTGGTATCAGAGCTGGTTAGCCATCTCGGTTCTGACCCGAGAGGCGTCTTGAGACCTGTCAGGGGCGCAACGAGGGCGTTGCGTTCTTTGAGAGGGGGTGAATTGTAACATCCCGAGTTGTGATAAGTAGAAAGGCTTAAGAGAATTGATTTGACTACCTATGTCACCAAAGTTGACTTACCTTTTCCGTCACACATTCGTTTAGAACTCCAGGGTTAAGCGTGCTTATGTTGGAGTAGTGAAATGATGGGTGATCTATCGGGAAGGGATTCGCGATACCGTGCGAGTGAGGCCAAAACACCGGGAAATGTCATGTGGTGATTGCAGGGTCAGTAAACAATGATTTCGAGCCTTGGAAAATTTACGCACCGACCACTGGAACAGGATGGAGCCACAGGCCGAGAGAGCGGGGGTGGGTGGCCCATTAGCGGTGGGCGGTCGGGGCGTTACAGATCCTCTCTCAAGTCAGCCTTTGAACACACTAACATGTGAAGGTATATATAAAAAACTCATGTTTTCTCTTCCTAGTCGATGTGGGATGTTTTCCCATTCAGCTTCATTTATTCAATCCAAATAAGGCTTTGAATAGACTGTCTCATTGGCCAATTTTTTTTCACACTATGCTATTAAAATAATTGGTTTAACAATCCTTCACATGAATAGAAATAACTTTAGAGATATGCATTTTATATTCAGTCTCGATAGACTCTAGTTACTATACTTAAACTATTCATGACTAGACAGACAGACTTATCGTAAGTATTTGCGGAAAATTCACTGTATTTGATTTTGTGGCATTTCTAAGCCTTGAGCCACTCATAATTAATATATGGCGGGTTTACTTTACCAGGAGGTGAACATGATGTCTTGAATAAACTGGTGTTTTATGTAAACTGAGACAACATGCATAACACAACTTCATTTTCTCGTAGAACTTAGTTCTCTATTATATTCATTGTGACCCTAAATTATTCTTGGTTTTCATGTGTGAACTTAAAGAATATAGTGTTACATTCATTCTTATAGAAACGCCCATGTTTCACGCTCATTTGGTGATTGACCATGAAAAGTATTGAGTAATACTCTGCTTAAAAATGTATGGAATCATTAAAAGCCAATGCTTATCCTTCTTATATTCTTAGCACTTTTATCATCTTAGGAGATGGGAAGAAAAAATAGTCTTGAAGTGCTTTTGGTATATTTTGTTTGATTTTATTTTCCCTTTAAACCTATGTATTGGGATATTCAGTCATGATAGGTAGGGTTGCAATCAAACATCCTCATTCGTTATAGGCTTTAAACTCATTCTTTTTGATGATTTAGCAACAATATCTTGTGGCGAACCTTTAGTGAATGGATCTGCTAGGTTGTTAGCCGATTTGATGTAGTATATTGTGATTACACTATTTCAGATAAATTGTCTTATGGTTTTATGTCGTCTTCTGATGTGAAGAGATTAATTATTGTAGAGATTATTCTAAGCCCAAGCTACAGCTGGTTGACTATCACAGTGTATTCATATAGTTGTTTCTTCCACATAGGAATATTTTCCAAAACATTTTAGGCCATTCAACTTCTTCTGTTGCTTTATCTAAGGTTATAAACTTAGATTCCATGGTGGTTTTGGCTAACACTATTTGTTTGGTAGATTTCCAAGATATTGTTGTTCCTAGTGTAAAGACGTATCCACTTGTGTATTTTGAGTTTTCAGAATCTGATATCTAGTTAGCATCACTGTATCCTTCTAAAATTGTTAGTTCTTTACCATAGTGAAGCTCAATATCTTTGGTGTAGCGCAAATAATTGAGTACTCTCGTTATAGCTTTCCAGTGTGTATGACCTAGATAAATTTTATATTGACCAAGTACATTTCCTGTGTGCACTATATCTAGTCTAGTACAATTGGTCACGTACATGAGACTTCTGATCACACGTGCATTCACGTTTTGTGAAGCCGCTTCACCAGAATTCTTTGTTAAATGCATTTTGGGGATCTAACAGAGTTTTTGTCGTGTCATTAGAGTAATTTGTAAATATCTAATATTATTTGAGCATAATGAGATAGGGTTAATATAATTTCATTTGAATTTTTTGTGACTTTAATTTTGAGAATAACATCTACTAATCCCATTTTTTACATCTCAAATTTCCCTTTGAGCATGTTTTTGTTTGATTGATGATGTATTTATTTATTCTAATAATGAGCATATTATATACATATAGACATAGCAAAACATACAATTTTTTGGTACTTTGATAGTAATGCATCTTTCGCATTCTTTAATTTTGCAACCATTTGACATCATTACATTGTTAAATTTCGTGCCATTATTTACGAGCTTGTTTGAGTCCATAAAGTGACTTTACAAGTCCAAGAATGAGAAAATCTTCAAGTTGTTTCATGTAAATTTCATCTTCTAAATCACACTTTGAAAGACAATTTTTAATTCCATTTGATGGATTTCTAGGCCTCTTAAATATGTGATTGCTATCATCAGCCTTATTGATGTTATTCTCGTTTCCGGAGAATAGGTGTCAAATAGTAAAAACCTTGTTTTGCTCAGAATATTTGAACTACAAACCTAGCTTTGTATTTACCTCCGGGTGTTCCATCATGGTTTAGTTTTTGTTTTAAGATCCATTACTCCCTCATCCTTTGCAGCCTGGTGGTAAATTTGTTATATAACATGTATAGTTTTGTATGATAGAATTGAATTCACTTTTGAGGCTTTGTTCCAAAACAGAGCGTCTAGTGAAGACATGGCTTTTGCCAAAGTTTTTGGATCATTTTATACTAAGAATACCATTAAGAAATATTCACCAAAAGATTTTCCTTTTCGAGTTATTTTGCTCCTTCTAGGTTCATCTTTTATTTCATTTTCTGAAATATTATTTATAGAAGTATCAACATTTGTCTCAATTTCTGAGATATTGTCGTCGTTTCTTTCTTCTCAAGTTCGCTCTGAACCTTGTTTTTGCTTGCAAAGAAAATATTCTTGAAGAATGATGCATTTCTTGATTCTCTGACAATATTTTCATAAATGTTTGATATTTCAGATTTATTTACCATAAATCGATATGCACTACTTTATGTGCATACCCAATGAAGATGCAATCTACTATTATGTGCATATCCAATGAAGATGCACTATTTATACAGGTAAATTACATTTTCATAATTCATATGGAGTTTTACCAATTACTTTTCGTGGAATTTTGTTCAGGATATAATTAGTAGTAAGTAACGCTTCCCCCTCCATATCTCACATGTTTTGGGGTAATCCAGATTCATGCAACATTGTATTCATCATCGCTTTTAGAGTTTGATTTCTGTGTTCGGCAACTTTGTTAGATTCTGGTAAATAAGAAGTTGTAGTTTGATGGATTATTCCATGTTGTTTACAGAATGTAACCATCATACTCGCCTCCTATATAGCTTATAACTATCTTAGTAGTTGTTTTAAGCTGATTTTTGACCTCAAGTTTATTTATAAAGTTTCATCTTTGGTACGCAATAAATATACATAGTAATTTTTGTGTAGTCATCTATGAAGGTCACAAAATACTTTTTTTTATCTCTAGTTTATATGTATTTAAAATTACATAAATCAATAATCTAGAAGTTTATTAGTTCTTTCAACATGAGGTGACGGTCCAGAAACCTTACCTCATGTCCAAAAGCCTTCAACAAAGCACCATTCTTTGAAGGCTTAGCAGGAGAGTAGGCGTGTGCCTTTCCTTTGCCTTTCAACTCAGCCAGGTTGACATTATGATCTTTCATGAGGAGTTTAACATCATTACGGTTCCTGGATTCCATATGAAGCCTCATGATGAGATCGTAATAGACCCATCTTCTTTCTTTAGTGCTTCATGTAGTTCTTAAAAGACTAATACCATGGACGGAGCTTTTTAATGAAATTGAGAGTTGTGAATGTCTCATAGATGAAAAATTCTTCAGCAGCGATTTCATGGCAAATAAGTTGGAAAGTTTCAATTTGATCAATGATCGTCTTTGAATCCACCATTTTGAAGTCATGGAATTTCACAACCACAAACTTATGGTAGCCAGCGTCCTCACCTCTGTACTTCTTGTCTAAGTATCTCCATATCTCTTTCGCTATGGGAACCTCACAGTAGATTCGGTACAAGGGATCAATGAGGTAACCCAAGTTCCATCCTTTACAGTTGTAGTTGGAATGCACCCATATGTCAACACTACTGAGAGTGTGCACATCATCAATCCCATGAGGAACAATAGGCATGTCTTTGTGATGATTTTTCCAACTTCAAGGTTGTGAGGTAGAACAACATCTTTTTCTACCACGTATTGAAGTTTTTTCCATCAAACTTGTCCGGCATCAGTCCTTGAGCTATTGGACCTTGTATGACCAAAATATTTGCAACCGGAGCACTTGAGGTGGCGTTAGTTAGACCGCCCACCTGGGACAGGCAAGCACCAAACAAGTTACGACGCGTTGTTTCATCTACATTACTCGTGGTTCCTGTAGCAGTTGTTCATCTTGTTCTCACGGTTGCGGTTGCATCAATTTGAGCACCGTTCTGTGGAGTCAGATCATCATTTGTGTTGTTGTTGTTGTCGATAGTCATTTTTATGTAAAAACAACAAACAAGATAAAAACAGCAAAAGAGATAGTGTACATCAGTACACCGATAAGGAACAACAAATTCTTCATATAAAATAATTGTATAACCACATTTTTTTCATTTGGTTTTACTAGAGACCGCTCAAGAGAGACCACCACCAAAAATGATAATAAGCCAAAACCCATTTTGCAAATTTTCTAAAGCATTCGCAGAAACCGTCCATATAGGCATTTTGTTTCACAAACTCACTTTTAGAAGCGTTTTTGGAAACAAATCATTTACGTTTTAAGGATCATATACATAAAGCAGAAATGTTAGGCGGATGTGCTGAAAGAAAATCGCAAAAAACGTTCCAATATAAAACCAAAAACATATAGAAATCCTTGTAAAACAATTTTATGAAAATATTATAAACATTAATCTGAGTAAAGCTTACGATAGAAAGAAATTAAGATTTAAGACTGTTGAAGTTGCAAAACCGAATTGACATAAACGAATTAATAAAAGCAATAGTTAAAAGAAATTGACGAAATGAAAACATTTTTGAAATCTTTTTCGAAAACATACCTTGGTGTCGGGACATATCTTTTTCCTTTCTTAATATTCGTCTGTAAGTACGACGACGAGTCTCAAGATAAAACCACGACAGATAGTCATGCAACATTCGTGAACTATCATTATCGAACTATAGAACTATGCAAAACTCAACTATAAACTTACGCTGAGGATTTTTTCTGTGTTGGTTTTTGATGTGAAAAAGAAGTTATGAGAGAAGAGAAGACGATTTTTTAAAGAGGAGATGAAGATTTGATTTTCGTAACTGTTACACACGTCCGAAGAAAATATCTCTAAATCTCGAGAGTGGAGAGTTGAGAAACTTTCTCTGCAAGATCCTTCCTTTGTTGACTCGTTTTGATCTTTGGCGAGCAGACAGACATCATGTTGTTTTAAGACAAATTACACGTCGTTTAGAAACGAATTGCATGCTACTTTTTGCTTTGAAATGGGACAAAAACTAAAAATAATTTGATTCAAAAATATTTTATTGGGTCTATGGCCCTGAACCAAAGCCCACGTCGAGCCGCCCAGATGGTGGCTCGTGTGTGGGGGGGAGGGGGGAGATTCCTCTCTCAGCTCAGCCATTGGACACAATAATGTGTAAAGGCATATATAAACAACTCATGTTTTCTCTTCTTAGAAAAGCAAAGAAACAACAACACGATGTTGTATATTATATTGATATAGTTTTACTTAGTTGTACTGAGTTATACATAGTTGTACTATTGAATTAATTATATTGAGTTTACTAGTTATATTGAGTTATATTAGTTATACTGCGTTATACTAGTTATACTGCGTTATACTAGTTATACTGCGTAATATTGATTATATTGATGTTAGTTATACCAAGTTTGACTGAGTTATACCGAGTAGTATTGAGTTATACCGAGTAGTACTGAGTAATACTACCGAGTTGTACTGAGTATTACTACCGAATAATATCGAGTACTAATACCGAGTAGTACTGAGTAGTATTACCGAGTACTATCAAATACTAGTGATTTTTAATAATTTAGTTATAACGAGTTAGCAATACAGAGTTATAGTGAATTCAGATCTGAAGATAAAATAAATAAAAACCTGAAAAAATCCTTGAAAAGGAGAACAAGATCAGTAAGAATCCTAAATCATAGAAAACGCATAATCTTCTTTAACACCCTAAATAAAAAATTATCCAGAACAAAGAAAAACTAAATCAAAGCAAAAATTCAGAATTTTCTCATCATATTTAGGTTGAGTCGTCAATATTCTGAACAGATCTGAGGCGCGAAAGAAGAAGAGATCTCTTTGATGTCGTTTTCATCACCTTCGACGGTTGATGTTCTTGTTTCCATTAGTTGCGGAGTTGCTGATGAAAACTTCCATTATCGGTGGAGTTTTCATCACCTGCAATGAATCTCAGAGAACAAGAAAAAAGAGAAATAGAGAAAGAAGAAGAGATAGAAGAGAAAATCGCAGAAAACAAAGAGAGAGAGAGAGAGAGAGGAGACGAGAAAAGAGAAAGATAATTAAAGAGAAACTGCTGGCTTCTTTTTTATTATTAGGGTTGTGGGTAAATGTGTAAATCACTCTATTTTCAAATTAAAAATAATCAGAATAATATTAAAATTAGAGAGATTCCTTTAAAGATTGTTATGTAAGAGATGAATGTTATAGAATAGATGTTTCATAGAATGATCCGTGAAACCAAAACGTGGTAGGGGAAGACTGCTTCATCCCAATTTGAAGTTCAGTCACTTGTTTCATTTGGTGATAATATTTTTCGGCTATACAGTAATTATATGGATCTAGCGGATATTCTATTGGTTTGAGACATGAAATTTACAGTAATATATAACTCATCTACACTAACAACTTTTGGCATAAATCATCTTGTTTTCCTTCAATTGTAGGTTTACGGTGGGCCATCTAAAGATGATTTTTTTTGTGAAATTAATTATATTAGGAAAGCTCAATTAGCATCAAATGTTACAAGCGAAACTGGAGATCCCAGAGACATTCCTGACGGTATAACGAAATAAACAATACAATACAGCGAAGGATAAAACCGTTAAGGAGCGAGTCATGCTCAGAAAAATGAAGAAACCCAAGAGAAAGCTCCAAATTAGTCCCTAAAGCGAATGTTCGAGAGAACACATGATAGTCAAATAAATCGATGTTGATACACCAATAAGAAGAGCATAGAATGCAGGCCGGCAGGAATTTTTGGTGAGAATCTCCAGAAGTATAGACAACACCGAGAGACCAAAGTCCTAACTGACTTGTATTTGACGCTAAAGACCACACTGTGAACAAAAGCTATCCGAAGCCGAATACATATGGCTGCAACTTGAACACATGGACTAGGTGAATCCGATAATGAGAGTTTGGCCAAATCCACAACAATGAAACTAGAGTAGAGCTTGACCAAGACTTCTAAGGCAAAAACTAACACTTAGTTAAGACAAAAACTTCTAGTTCCAGCATTACCGTGATGGAGCCATGAAGGTTTGACGGAACTAAAGCCGAGCAGCCGGTATTTGAACTCAAAACTCAGATCAGCCACAAGAGCTTCATCGAGTAAATAAGGTACATGTATTGATACTGTTTTCATCTTCCATTCAATAATTTTATATGATATTTATAGGCACAAAATGGATGAGTTTTTCGAATGGAGTCGTGGTAAGAGACCCCTTAAAAATCCCTTTGGGTCAGGAAATGGGCTTTGTCCCATGTTGAAAGTGAGAGCACATGCCCAATTAAGAGGTAGGATGCGGGAAACTTGGTTGGAGAAAGATGAAACAAGTGTAGAAGTCGGAAAACCGAATCAATATAAACGAATTGATAAAAGTGCTAGTTACAGGAAATAGATGAATCGAAATGAAACAAATCCCAATACCAACAACGATTTTAGAAAACAGACCGTGGAGTAGAAATACATCTCTTTCTTTAACTCTTAAGAAATAACTCTAAGCATATGCAGACTCAATGAAGACTCGGTAGACTCTAAATACTATAATTATTCTTATCTTGACTAGACTAGACAGACTTATCGAGAATGTTTGCGAAAAAATCACTGTGTTTGAGTTGGTGACATTTTTGAGCCTTGAACCATTCATAGTTAATATATGTCCGCTTTAACTTTACCGGGAGTTGAACATGATGTCTTGAACCAACTAGTGTTTTATGTAGACAGAGACAACATGCATAACGCATCTTCATTTTTCTCGTAGAACTTAGTTCTCTATTGTGTTCATTGTGGCCCTGAACTATTCCTAGTTTTCATGAGTGAACTTAAAGAATATAGCCTTACATTTTTTCTCCTAGAAATGGCTTAATTTCATACTCATTAGGTGATGAACCATGAAAAGTATTGAGTAATACTCTGCTTTAAAAACTATGGATTCATTAAAAGCATATGCTTATCCTTCTCACATTAGCATTTTTATCATCTTAGGAGCTGGGAAGAGACTTCTTTGTCTAAAAGCTCTTTTGGTAGCTTCTCTTTGATTTTTGTTTTTTCTTTTGAACCTATGTCTTGGGATCTCTAGTCATTATAGTTAGGGTTGTAGTCAAGCATCCTCATTCGTTATAGGCTTTAGCCAGTTATTTTTGATGAATTAGCAATAATATCTCGTGGCAAACCTTTAGTGAATGGATCTGCTAGATTGTGAGCCGATTTGATATAATCTATTGTGATTACACCATTTGATATAAGTTGTCTAATGGTCTTATGTCGTATTCTGATGTGACAAGATTTATCATTGTAGAGATTTTTCTGAGCACGAGCTATAGCTGATTAGCTGTCACAATTTATGCATTTAGCTGGCACATGTTTCTCCCACATGAGAATATCTTCCAAAAAATTTCAAAGCCATTCAACTTCTTCTTTTGCCTTGTCTAAGGCTATAAACTCAGTTTCCATGGTGGATCTAGCTAACACTGTTTGTTTGGTAGATTTCCACGATATTGCTGCTCCTCATAGTGTATAGATGTATCCACTAATGGATTTTAAGTTTTTAGAATCTGATATCCAACTAGCATCACTGTATCCTTCTAAACTGCTGGTTCTTTACCATAGTGAAGACCAAAATCTTTGGTGTACAAGTAATTGAGTACTCTCGTTATGACTTTCTAGTGTGTATGACCTAGAGTACTTGTATATCGACTAAGTAAGTTTATTGCGTGCGCTAGATCTGACCTAGTACAATTGGTCGAGTACATGAGACTTTTGATCACACGTACATATTCGTTTTGTGAAACCGTTTTACCTAAGTTCATTTGGGGATCTAACAGATTTTTCGACGTATTATTAGAGTAATTTTTTAAATCTTTCTAATATCGTTTGAGCATAATGAGATTGAGTTAAGATAATTCCTTTGAATTTCTTGTGACTTTTAACCCAGAGAAACATCTGCTAATCTTATATCTTTCATCTCAAATTTTTCCTTGAGCATGTTTTTTATTGATCGATGATAGCATATCATCTACATATAGACATAGCAAAACATACGCATTTTTGGTATTTTGTAGTATATGCATTTAACACATTCATTAATTTTAAAAACCATTGACATCATTACATTCTCAAATGCCATTGTTTAACAGCTTGTTTAAGGCCATAAAGTGACTTTAAAATTTGGCATACTTTATTTTTCTTTCCAGGAGTAACAAAACCCTCAGGTTATTTCATGTAAAGTTCCTCTTCTAAATTACCATTTAGAAAGGCGGTTTCTAAATTCATTTGATGGGTTTCTAAGTCTCTTAACGCTGTGATTGCTATCATTAGCCTTATTAATGTTATTCTCGTTACTGGAGAATAAGTGTCAAAATAGTCTTGACCTTCTTTTTTGTCGGAATCTTTGAACTACAAGCCTTGCTTTGTGTAAACCCGGTGTTCTATCAGGGATAAGTTTTCGTTTCATAATCCATCTATTCCCTAATGCGTTGCAGCCTCGTGGTAAATCTGTTATATACCATGTATAATTTTGCATCATATAATCAAATTTACTTTTGACTGCTTCATTTCAAAACGAAGTGTCTTGTGAAACCATGGCTTTTGCCAAGGTTTTTAGATCATTTTCTACTAAAAATACCATTCAAAAGTCTTCACCAAAAAACTTTTACTTTCGAACTCTTTTGCTCCATCTAGGTTCATCTTTTTTGTTTTCTGAAATATCATTTATAGGAATTTTGACATTTGTCTCAACTTCTGGAGCTTTGTCGTCGTCTCTTTCTTCTCAAGTCCATTTTGAACCTTGTTTTTCCTTGAAAGGAAAAATATTTTTGAAGAAAGAAGTATTTCTTGATTCCATTACCCTACTTTCATGAATATTTGATATTTCAGATTAATGTACCAGAAATCGATATGCACTACTATTATGTGCATATCCAACGAAGATCCACTGTGTTTGGTCCAATAGTGACCTTCTTTGGTGGTGGTACCACAACTTTTGCCAAGCACTCCCACACTTTGAGGTATTTATACGAAGGTAAATTACATTTCCATAGTTCATATGGAGTTTTTCCAGTTACTTGAGTGGATTTTTTTTGAGGATATAATTAGTGGTAAGCAACACTTACCCCCACATGTTCTATGGTAACCCAGACTCCTGCAACATCGCATTCATCATCTCTTTTAGAGTCCGATTTTTGCGTTCAGCAAACTCCATTAGATTCTAGTGAATAAGGTGTTGTAGTTTTGATGGATTATTCCATGTTCTTTACCAAATGCATTTAAATTGACCATCATACTCGCCTCCTCAGTCGCTTCTAACTAGCTTAATAGTTGTTTTAAGCTGATTTTTGACCTCGTGTTAAATTCTTTGAATTTTTTTTAAGGTTTTATCTTTGGCTATGCAATAAATATACATAACAATATTTTGGTGCAGTCGTCTATGAAAGTCACAAATTACTTTTTTTTCCACCTCTAGTTTGTATGTATATTAAATCACATAAATCTGTGTGAATTAAACCTAGAGGTTTGTTAGTTCTTTTCAACAAGAGGTGGATGGCGTTTTTGTGAGCTTAGCCTGTATGCATACTTCACTTTTTTGTTTACTTGTTTTTGCATTTTAGGGATTAGATTCAAATTCATTAATCTTTGTATGGATTTGTAGTTTATATGACCTAAATTTTCATGCCAATAATATTAAAAGACTTCAACATAATAAGCAATTGGGTCTTTCTTATTCATTGAACTTTTCGGAAACTACAACTTTCAGAGAGATTGTCATTACATTCATTTTAACCCGTCCATCCTTTAACACACCCTTTTCTCAAATAAACCCTCATTCTTCCTAATCACGAGCTTGTCCACCTCGAGACTTGTTGCGAATCCATTCTTGCTGAGCAAGGTTTCCGAGACCAGGTTTTTCCTCATGTCGGGCACATGCTTCACATTCTGCAGAGTGACTTCACGTCCAGAGGTCATCTTCAGAACCACCTTGCCGCGACCTTCAATCTTGGAGACTGCAGTGTTCCTAACACGGTGTGTTTATTGTTCTAGCCGAGTATAAATATCTACACAATTAATTGTCAAATTAACTCTTAATCTTAACACACAAAACAATACTCTTGCCAAGAGAGATCAGGTGTAGTACTAAGGG
>CAJHQQ010004366.1:0-29421 GCA_905132885.1 Moricandia moricandioides | reverse complement strand
CTCTAGCAAGACACGAGATTTACAACAACAATTGCAAAGAAAAAAAAAGTCTTTATGTCAATCTAGTTAAAAATGATATTTGTGTTTTGTAACATAAGTCAATACGTTTGAGTTTAGTTCGAAAGATTAGTGTTATGATACATGTGCCATCACTCACATATGCATTGATAAGTACATGTTTAGTGTCAATCAAAAATGAAATACTGAGGAGTGGCTGTTAATGTGTAACAATAGCTCACTGATTATTGAAGGTTGTGGCAATTTTGGACGAGAGGTTACTCTAAAAATTTGAAACATGTTCCACATATGCAAAAGAATCTAATTTTTGACACGCTATTAAGTAAAGCCGGATTTATGGTAAATTTCGAATATTATAAACTTTTGTTAAAAAATCGTGATGTCTTTTTGGGCAAAGGATATGTTCAGGATGGACTGGTCAAAATATGTATCAAGACAGTCGTATCCACATATGCTGTAACGGATGTTTCAATCAATAAGAATGATCCAGTTGCTTATTTTGTTAAATTTTTCAATGTTTGGCATCTAAATTTAAGACATATAGATTATAAAATCTGTGCGAAAATTGATTAATTGAAGCTTAATTGCAAAATGTAAATTAAGCAAAAAAAATATGAAATATACGTACAAGCAAAACTCACAAAACTTCTATTCCCTCATGTCGAGAGAAGAATCGAACCTTTTGGTGTAATTCATACAAATTTGTGTGATTTAAAATTTGTTCAAACAAGAGATTGAAAGAATATTTTGTTAGTTACATAGATAATTTCACAAAATATTGTTAAGCATATTTGCTACGAAACAAAAATGAAGTTTTGGAAAAATTCAAAGAGTATAAACTTGAGATTGAAAACCAACTTGATAGAAATATAAAATAGTTCGAAGTGAGAGAGGAGGCGAGTATGATAGAAAATTTAAAGTGTTATGCAATGAGCATGTCATTATTCATCAAAACACTGCTCCATATTCACTCGAATCTAATGGGGTTGTAGAACAAAAAAAACGAACTCTCAAAGAAATGATGAATGCTATATTGTATAAATCTGGGTTAGCCCAAAATGTGTGGAGGGGGGAGGGAAGCGATGTTTCCCACAAATCATATATTCAACAAAATATTACACAAAGTCTCTGGTAAAACACCATATGAAATTTGGAAAGGTGTTGTAGGGTGTCTTGCAAAAATCGCAGTACCACTTCCAAAAAAGGTTTCAGTCGGATAAAATTGTACATTGTATTTTCATCGAATATACTCATATTAATGACACTTATAGACTTTCGGTTCATAAGTCAGATATACTAAATATCATGTTAATACAATTATAATAAGGAATGTATCTTTTTGGGGATACGTATTTTGTGTAAGAATTGAGACAATCCAAAATGAACTCTTGAAAAAAGAGATCCAAACACCTCTGGACATTAGGCAAGTAAATTTGGCACATATTTTGATGATGCAGAATTATTTGATAATGAACCTTACATAGTAAAATGGCTCATAAAGAATAATCTTATAGTAAACACTTCTTAATGTTCTTTCTTCTTGAGAATGAACCAAGAAATTTCACTGAGGCTATTTCTACACCACACACACTTTTCTGGAAGGAATTCGTCAATTGTGAATTCAACTACATTATCCACTATTGTATGGTATATAACCGGATTACCACAAGGGTATAAGGTTCTTGGGTGTAAATGGATTTTCAAAAGAAAGTCGCAAATCGATGGCTCAATTGATACGTACATGTTTATGCTTGTGGTGTAAGGTTTCCGGAAAAAAATAAGGATCGGAATTCTTAGAAACATATTCTCCGGTATCGAGAATAAGTTTAAATGAATGCTGATAGCCATTTTTGCATTAAAGAACTTAGAAATCCATCAGAAGAATGTAAAATTTGCCTTTTAAAATGGTGATTTAAAAGAGGAGATTTATATGCAACAACCCGAAGGGTTTTTCGTCCCATGAAAAGAAGACAAAGTATGTCGACTAGTAAAATCATTGTATGGACTTAAGCAAGCTCCAAAATAATGACATGAAAAAATTAACAATGTTAAGATGTCAAATGGTTTCAGCAATAATGAATGTGACAAATGCATATACGCCAAAAGTATACCACGTGGGTATGTCTTTCTTTGTTTGTATGTAGATGATATACTCATTATTGGTAGCAATAAAGACGTGGCATGTCAAAAATATAACATGCTAAATAGCAAGTTCGATCGATATGAAAGATATGGGACTAGCTGATGTAATCCTAGGGATTAAGATCATTCGAAATTCTAAAGGAATCATCTTTTCTCAAACTCATTATGCTGAAAATATATTTCAGAGGTTTACATCCTACTCAAAAGGAACGGCAAAAAATCCAGTAGACCCTAGTCTTCACTTGAAAAAACAATTCGGGTGAAGTAGTGTTACAGTTGGAGTATGCATGTGTGATTAGAAGTTTGATGTACTTACTAGACTCGAGTTTGCACATAGAGTAAATATACTGAGTTGCTAAAAGAGTAATTTTTGACATAGCCACTGGAAAGCAACAAAAAGAGTATTGGACTGTATGTCAATCAAAAACTTATGGGCTGGACTATTTTAAAGAGCCAGCAGTTTTAGAAGGATACAGTGATGCCAACTGGATTTTCAACTCCAAAAATTTAAAATTCATGAGTAAATATGTCCTTAGACTTGGTGGTGCCACAATTTCTTGGAAGTGTTCCAAACAAACCTTGCTGGCGAGAACAACTATGGAATCTAATTTCATAGCTTTGGATAAGCTGTAGAAGATGCAGAGTGCCTTCAAAATGTTTTGGAAAATACTCCTATGTGGGATAAACTACGGTCAGTATTATGTGTACACTATGATAGCCAAGCGGCAATAGGTCAGGCACTGAACAGTTTGTATAATAAGAAATCTCTTCATATAAGAAGACGTCATAAAATCATTATACACTTGATCTCTACTGGTGTAATTACGATCAATTACATCAGAACAAATGAAAATATTGCGGATCCATTTACTAAAGCTTTGTCACGAGATCAAGTTATTAAATCATCATGAGAAACAAGTTTAAAACCTATGACTTAAGAGGATGTTTGACGGTAACTCTACTTAACTAACCAGAGATCCCAATAAATAGGTTTTACGGGGCAACTAAGTCAAAATGAATTTTCCGAAAGCATAGCGAGACTTCGGTCTCTACCTAGATCCTAGGATGATTGAACAGTGAAACATGTAAGGTTTATAGGATACGCGTTTAATTTTAATGAGAGTTCATATCTTGGAAATATAAGTGGAGTATTACATGATACTCCTTTCAACAAAGCTAATGGAAAATTACATTGTGAGTGTGAAATGAGACTGTTTCAATAAGAAGGAAAGAAATAATATATTTTTCAATTTCACTCATGATTAACCAAACATGTTTACGACAAAAGTGAACACAAAATTGAACCAAATTTTGTGAGAGAATGTAACTGTGTTATAGCTATTGTCTCAGTTTACATCAAATTCTTCAAGCCATCATGTTCACCTCCTGTTCGACTAAATATGATTGTTATTAACAATGATTGGTTCAATAAATCATCATGAAGTGAATGTTTCGATCGTACTCTCAAAATTCTTTATGTCAAGTTTTGTCGAGTTGTCATGTGTCTAGAGTCATTTTTTATTCATGTGGGGGATTGTTGGAACTCGTTTTTGACAAAGTGTTGTGGACCATTTTTGGTGGGTTTTTCGATAGAGATGTTTTTCTGAATACCCGAAATTTGGGCACGGTGTAATCGTCACCATGACCACTATGATGTGTATTTTTTTGTCAATGTCGAAGTTGTTTTGAAAGAGAAATGGAAGTGCAAAGTGAGTGATATAAAATTTATAAAGTTTTACATTTGACTAAATATAAAATATTTTGCAAATATTTCACTTTGGGTATTTCAGTTTGAATTTGTTTAGGCAATATATCAATCATTTTATTTTTACAAATTATTAATGGCTATCTTTTATATTTTTATTTAAACATAAAAATGAAAAACCCATAAAAAGGTAAGTTATTGGCTTTGTATTGATTTGATCAAACCAATTATCAATTGTGAAATGTGATCATGGAGAATCAATTTCATTGCTCTTAGAGTGTAATCAATCTCACTACATATTTTACTCTAGAATAAAATTTGGAGTAAAAAATACTTTAATCATGCTCTATTTTTCATTCCATAATGGAATAAAAATAAATTTACTATATAAATAAAATATATTTTTTTTGAGTACTCCATGTTCACACTAAAATGAAATATGGCTGGAGTAAAATCATATCCATTATGGAGTTTACTCCATTTTTGGATGAAAATAGAGTTTTACATTATATATGTTGTAATACTCTATAGCCTAGTAATGTTTCTTTTAACTTTTTGAAGTTAAATAATAATATGTGTAAGCTCATTAATACACTAGAGAAAAAATATAATTTCAACAATTCATCACATTCTCTTGTTATATTTTTTCTCCTTGAGAGTACACACAGTTTTCTGGTTCGATAGATTCTATTTTTGGTGTCGGAAGATAGAAACACAGCAATTTTAACATTGGAATCTGACCGCTATAGGACCATCACACATTACATAGCATTTAAGATTCAAGAAAATATATTTATCATCTCGACTTTGTAATCCTTTTTTATTCATTTATTTCAATATTATAATTATATTTTTTTATTATTTTTATAAATATCAGTTGTCCTATTTTAGTAACTTAAGATTCCGACAAATTCTTCTAGTATCACACCTCTTAACAAGTTTGTTAACACTAGCAAATGGCTTTTACATATAACATTTTAAAGTAAAAACAAGATTCTGGCCCGTCCTTAGGGTGAGTATATTTTGACCCACACTTAAAAAAAAATACGGGGTGAATATTTTTTGTTGAAAAAATTATTTTACGTAATGAAAATTATGATTTTTAATAAATTATATATTTTATTTTTTTATGAAATTTATCAAAAATTTATTTATATGACTTGTTTTTGTTATTTTAAGTAGTACTAATTTTGAAAAATTCAAATAATTTTGACACATATTATGATTTTGTTTATTTACCCCATTTTAAAAATTATTTCACCTTGATTTTATTTTTAATATTTAAATTAAATAAATATTTTATATTTTAACCCTTTCTGTTTTTATAAAATTTATTTTTATGTGTTTTAAACCTTTTCTATAATTTATTAATTTATTTTGTATGATTTTTTTTTATTTGAGACGAAACTATTTTTTAACGATTTGAGATAATTCAGACGCGCATTATTGTTTTGTTGATTTAATCATTTGTTATTTCAACTTGATTTTATTTTAGTGGTTTAATTTAATAAACATTAAACTATTATAAATAATAATTATTAATAAATATTTAATGAGTTTAAAATGGTTAAGCCTTAAAATTACTATTTATACCTTATTATTATTAGAATAACTACCGTTTAACATAAAATTAACACAAATAACAATTATGAAAATTATTAAAGTAACTTCCACTATTGTGAATTTTAATTTATACTTAATTTTCACTCACATATATAATATATTTGAATTCTAATTAGTATAGATGAGAATTATGTATTCCTATAGTATAAGAAATAAAAAAAAAGAGATTAGAAATTAAACGCATGAAGTTAATTATTATTAATAGAATAAATAAATAATTAGACATAACATATATTAATATTTAAAAGGTAGTTATGGCTATCTAGATGCAGTTATTAAATAGATTAAACATATATTAATGGGTCATGTTTCTAATTTAATAGAATAGATATGGTTGAATATGATTAAAGCTCATTTTCTGCTTACTGTTGTTCCTATAATTAAGGACATAATGGAGCTGGTTGGATTATTCTAGATCTTGAACTACATCGTTTTGTGGAACTTTGATTGATCTTTTTGATCCCTTTGCAGGCCAATAATGTAGGTGGGTTTCTGCTGGTGTTAGTCACTTGATGTTGATGTTCTAGACCTGAGACATGGTAAGTAGGTACTAAGTAGCTTTCGTGTTAAGTTTCAAATCAGCCTCGTGATAGACGATGGTCTCTATAAAATACTTGTTTAAAAATGCTTTAAGTTTTAAATTGTCTTGTTCGTCTTTTCAAACTTCAACTATTTGTATAAAACAAGTAAAACTCAATCCCAAACTTCAATTATGGATTTTAAGTAACTCGTATATCAAACTGTGCCTTCAAAACATACTTGGAGTCATTTGATTTGCTTGTTTTGAGTTAATAGATGAGACCATCAACAATAATTTCATTTTTTCAAAACCCTATTTTTTAGGGAGAAATTTCATTTCTAGTACAAGTTTAATACTATTTTTTTAAATTTATACATTAATGAATGATTATTTTCAAAAATACCTTAAATTTATGATCAAAATAGATTAAACTAATTTTTTTAATATTTATAAAACATTTAAAAACTCAAACTCACCCCTTTAACACTAAACCCTAAACAATAGTCACATTAAACTCAAATGTTAGTATATTTTTTATTAAGGATATTTTTGAAAAATGTTATTTAACTTATGGTATTCTTAGCAATTTCTCATCATATTCTCTTTCATCCACATCATATTATTTTCCACCTAATCATTTAACATATATTCTATTTTATATCATACAATCATTTGTTTGAAAATAAAATTAACATTCTATCCATTTATTTTATTTTATATTTTTGTGTGTTTAGCTTTTCTAAAATACCTTTATGTGTTTACTTGTGATTACATATTAATATTAATAGCTAAAATATAAACAAAATAATTTAAAAACAAAATAATAATTAAAAAGTTAAACAAAATCATTAATATTAGTATTTTTCAATTTCTTTTAAGTAAACAATATTTAAAAATATTGTAAAATTTTATTGAAAACGTTAAAAGAATTATATAAAAATATATATCAAACCAAATGAAACAAAGTTCTATTAATAGAGCACGAAAATTATAAACTTTTATATAAATGATTATAGAAATAAATTAATGAACTATGAAATGATTAGTGAGAAAAAATCTCAACTATCTCAATAGATAATAACTAACCTACACATATGTGTTGTGGACACTCTCTCTTATCTTTCAACTAGAATTCAACTATGATGAATCCATCTAAGAAAAATTAGTTTTTCGACAGTTTCTTTAGAAGCATTAAACAGTTGAAAATTAAACAAGAAATGAGATGATTGTATAGACCGTAAACAAAATTTTTGAGCCTTCCAAATTGATGTACCGCCCATCAGACGGGATGTGACCCACAGACCAAGTGAACGGACGTGGAAAGCCATTAACCATTGACTATAAAGGCGTTACATGAACATCTGAAAAAAATTCAACATGCTCACTGTACGTAGCCTGAGATAGTTGTGAAATGATCCATATCACTGAAGAGGTTAAGACAAGAATATTAAAACATCATTACTAGAAAGGTCGCATCAAACATTGATTCTCATGTCTTTAGCCTTTTTACCCCCAACAAACTCAACTCAGCCCACAAAATCAATAAAGGACACAGATAGCACAAATAATAGAAAGTTAAAAAACGAAAGATTTACAGAAAATACTGATTCCAACTCCCAGGCTGTTTGTCTTCACTTAAGCTTAATACTTGACGTGGAGGAGGACTTGACGTGAGAGACAAACTCTAACAAAATCTACTGCAGCTTACTCACTTTGGTTGCTACTCGTTGCCTAGGTTCAAAGATCCGTCCTTCATTAGCTTGATGCTTAGGCTATTGAACCTCCCTCTAGAGTAATGACGAGAAGCTTTTCTCCAATCCGTTCCTGTTTTCATCATTGCTGCAAACTCTTCGTAGCTTATTCTCCCATCCTATTGTCAATAATCCATGTCAGGCATAACCAGAAGAAAAACATCCCCAACACAAACTATAGCTCTAAGGTGTTCTATCTAACGAAGTGATAAGTAAACTATCTACACACAAAGTCACATCTGATAGTTTTTGCAAAAGAAAAATCTTTTAAACATAAGATCATACCATTTGCATAGAAGATCTGAAAGTTACCTTGTCTGTGTCAACTTCTTGGAATATATCATTGGCGACATCCACACAGTCATCCCCTCCATCTTCCTTTAAGGCTTCACAAAGCTCTTGGGGCAGAATGAACCCATTTCCATCCTTGTCAAAGTAGGAGAATGCTTTGCGGAGATGCTCATCGTTTGCTACCTTTTGCAGGTGGAGAGAGACTGCAACAAATTCCCCATAGTCTAGTGTTCCTTTCCCTTTAGTATCCACCTATATTTACATAAATTTGAATACTATATTTAAGTGAACTTGGATACTGTGTTAGATGTCATATGGTGATGATGTAAGGGAAAAGTATGTGCACCGCTTCAATAAGCATCTGAACTTCTGATTCAGCTAGCTGTGTACCAAAATCACGAAGTCCAGCTTTCAACTCCTCGATGCTAACAATACCATCTTTGTCAGTATCCATCTTGTTGAACATCTCTTTGATGTCTTCTACTTCTTGAGTAGATAAGAACTCGGCAATAACCTAATTTAAGTAAGATAACTTTGGTCTAACAAGTGATTCATGTAAAATAATCAACAGTGAAAAGCTTTTATTGATTAACAAACCCTCAAAGCTTTTCTCTTGAATCTGTTCATCACTGAAAATTGCTTTAGTCTGGACTTCACAACATCTCCAAGGGGAACATTTGGAGCTTTCTTCGCGTTCTGAATCCATGGGTGCTCTACAAAATGAGGAATAAGCATAAAAGACTATCTCCAGATCAATGAAGTGATTGGGCAATGAGATAGTAACAGCTGCAGAGACTGCTAAGAGGAGGCAAAGGTGGATTCTATGTACCAAGCACTTGCTTTGCAGTCAGCCGGCGCTTTAGATCAGGCTCTAACATTTGTCTGACAAGACTCTTAGCAGTCTCTGAAATGTTTGGCCACGGTTCCCTCTTAAAGTCAATTATCCCGCGTAAAATAGCCTGAGCAACTCCCTGTTCCGACTCTGTGGTTGAAAGAGAGAAAAAACTGGGTGAAACTACAAAAACCTAGCTTGCTAGTACTATAAGAATCAATAAGCAACAGTTACTTTCAAACAGTAGAATGCCATAGAGGCGTATTGCAAGAATCGACAACAAGCAGCAGTTACTTTCAGACAGTAGAATGCCATAGACGCGTATTGCAAGAATCCATAAGCAAATGCTCAGGACGAGGAGAATAAAGAGAGACGAAGGTACCTGCCCAGAATGGAGGAACTCCACACAGAAGAATATAAAGAATGACTCCAGCACTCCAAATATCTATTTCGGGTCCATAGCTCCTCTTTAGCACCTCAGGTGCCATGTAATATGGACTCCCAACTATCTCAGAGAACTTCTCACCTAAAAAATGTGCAAGCTCTGTAAGATAATAGCATCAAGGACAATTAGAATGGCCTTATTGCATCTAAGATATCAATCAAGAAACTTTGAGCCTGAAAAAAACAAAAAGCTCCCACTATGACCCTGTATTCCACTGTACTACCACTTATAATCCGTTCAAGCTTGTAGGTGGAAACATCCAAAAGCTAGAAGATTAAAGAATATGAATCCCTCACTAGTTTGTATAAGAAGCATACATTTAAACATCAACATCTTGGGACATATTCTGCATCAGACACACATAGAAACATGAAACCAATGCAAAACCATGACCATGAATTGGTTTTAAAATCTACATTCGAAGCAAGACTCAACATCAGTGACACTACCTGGCTTGAAGAAGATAGACAATCCAAAGTCAATAGCTTTCAACGGAGAGTTCTCCTTCTTGTTAGCAAACAAGAAATTCTCCGGCTTCAAATCTCTATGAATAACACCGTGCTTATGGCAAAGCTGCACAACCTCCATGATCGTCTTGGTGACTCCAGCCGCAGCGCGCTCCGTGTAATGCCCTCTAGCTACAATCCTATCAAAAAGCTCACCACCTTCACACAACTCCATCACTAAATGCACAGCGTTATCATCCTCACAAGCCTCCTTCAAAGTAACAATGCTCGAGCTCTTAGGAAGATGCTGCATAATCGCCACTTCCCTCTTCACGTCCTCGATATCCACATCAGTCCTAAGCTTCCTCTTCGAGATGGACTTGCAGGCGAGCAGGTCGCGCGTGGATCTCACGATACAGAGGTACGTGACGCCGAACTCGCCGCGTCCGAGTTCTCGGTCAAGTAAGTAACGGTCCTCGATGTTCTCCTTGGGGACATCGCTGAGGACTCGAATCGGCGCCGGTTTTTTCCCTCCGGCGGCGTCTTTACGGCGGTGATCGTTGCCGGAATAGTTGGATTTCACGTCTTCTCTAGCAACAGCCGCGGGAGATCTGCAACAGTTCCCCATGAGTTGTGGAAGCTCAAAGCGTCGAGCTTTTGGTCTGGGTTAGCTCAAAGTCTCGAGCTTTCGTCTGGGTTAGCTCAAAGTCTCGAGCTTTCGTCTGAGATCTATGGGAAGCTCTAAGTAGCTAATCTAGGGTTCTTCCACATTCTAGCCTTTTAACGGAATCGTAACAGTGGAATCTATGGAGCTATAAGAGAGAGAAACGATCAAAGAAGGGTACGGTGAAGATGAGTAGGTAGAGAGGTATCTCTCCTTTTGATGTTTTTCCTATCTTTGTATTCCTCAAATCATAATGTGGTCTCTTTTTCTTTTTGATTGACTGTCTTTTTTGTTAAATCAACACATGATACGATCTATTTTTTCAACAAAATAAAATATAAACAAAAAAATAATTCTCTCAAATAATTATTTTAAAATTTTTGTTCTAAAAAAATCAAAAATGACTAAAATAATTTTTTTATTTTAAAAATTTTAATTTTTAATTTTTTTTTAATTTTAAACTCATTTCCAAATCTACATCCCATAATAAGCAAGTAACAAAAAAAAATTGTTAACTACCCATTTTAAACTAGATCAAGTGTTAGTCATACAAGTCGATTCTTATAGAAGCATTTCCATCTGTCAGTATCTGATTTATATGGGAGTAAATATAATCCATATAAGACTGAGAGGCCAATGTCGCACACATGTAATCCGAGAGATTCAGAACCCATTTGGTCTTTAAAACTTCACCCTACACCACTGACACTGCCATTATCGCTCCATGAAGCATCAGTTTGGCAGGTAAGGGTTCGAGGTATGAAAGGGGACACTCTCTCAACCTCTGTAATAGGAGGGTTCTTATGATCCTCATTCGCTTCCTTCTTTTGGTTAGCCTTTCTCCAAAATTCTCTCTCAAGAGACGTAAGTTGAAGAGTGTCAATTGGGGATACGACTTCCCCTTTAAAGAGTTCATTGCCTTTCAAATGTACCAACAGATCCATGGGAATGTATCGAATTATGGTCTCAGTAGAGCCATCTTTTTTTTTCTCTTCCAAAATAGAAAGTTCATGTTTTGGTATATAAATGTACTTGGAAAGCAACCCAGAAGGGACATGCAGTCCGATAAATCTCAAACCTACAAGGATGGGGGCATCCAAAAAGAAGATGGTTAATCGACTTCATTGGACCAACACATCTACGATAACTCATATCGGTGTTCATGTGTCTATAAGTGAGTCTCTCTATTGTCGACACACATCCCGCAATAGTCTACCACAAGAAATGCTTCACTTAGTTGGGGCATTTACCTTCCACACATGAATATAAAGGCTCGTGATACTTGGTTCAAGAACCAGTTCTTGTGAAAGACTTAGTTTGGTCGATTGGAGTAGGTCATAACCACATTTAATAGAATACACTCCTAATTTTGTGTGATTCCAAACATATCCATTCAGAGCTAGTGAACGAAAAGGTTTTAGCCCAAGTATGAAATAGATATTATATGGGTGAAAGAATTCTCGTAAAAGTTGGAGATTCCACTCATTAGTATAATTCCTAATAAAAGATTGAACAAGAAGTTGGGACAATATGTAGACAATATGATTAGCATATCTAGGTGGTCGAGCAACTAAGTCTGAAACCAAGGTTCACCCGTACCCATAAATTCTTAGAAAAAAAACTTATTCACATATGTCGATTGTCAAATGTGTGGGCTAAAAAAATATTGTTATTGGCATTAATTATACATTCCAAAATAGCTAATTTTCATTAACTGATGTAGTGCCAAAACAGAGAACATGACTCTCCTCAAAGCTGTAGTCTTTAATCTTTCAAAAGAAGTATGTTTGTCATCAGTGTGTTCGATCAGTCTTGTGGCTTTGGATGGAGTTTCACATGTTTTATTTAGTGGAGTGGATCACAAAAACTGTTTTCAGAAGCTACAAACTTCTTTATACTCATATGAAGCACCAATGATGCATTCTCATTTGACCTAATGATAGCCAACCAAATCTCAAGATGTGGAGATGCATTCACTCCTGCCATCATGAACATACATACTACTCCCTCTCTATTTCACTTCATTTGGTGTTTTAGAAGTTTTTTTTGTTGTAAATTAAGTGATGTTCTCACAATTCTATATAAAAATTAATATGTTTTGACATTCAAAACCAATAACATGATATAGCATTTTTCATTGGTTGAATTAGTTTTATTTAATGTTATTTTTATATAACTAAGATAACTTTTATAAAAGTTATTGTTTTTAAGTTTTGGAGTTTTATTTGAGAATCCTATTCGTTTCAATATTTTTTGCATGAACCAACATAATGACTATGCACAACTTAGTAGTAATATTTATTTGAAGTTTTGAACTAAGGAATAGAGGTTTCAACTTGTTTTCCAATGTGTTAACTTTTAGCTCCTCACTTTTGAGTGTAGTTGCCAGTTTTTCAACCTATTCTTTTATATTAACTGATAAATCTACTAAAAATATACTAAGAAGAGATTATATTGACACAACAGTGAACCCCTCATAAATCCATCGATATTCATTGCTCGACCGTGTCCCTAAGCTACCCCCTTTAATCTTTGCATCATATTGTCTTTGTGAATTTAAGGCCATTCATACAGACACGATTGGTCAATGACAATTATAACAACTCTAAAAGAATTTGCTAGTCAAAGAACTTTAAAGGTAAGATTTATCGGAACACACAAGGTAGGTGTATACGAATTAATGGATTAAAAACATATAGTAGTCTTAAATACTCCCTCCGTTTTTTTATTTGACGTTCTATGATTATGCACACAGATTAAGAAACATTTAATTTTTTTATCATTTTCTAAACAAAAACATCATTAATTGTTTACCTAACCACAATTCAATCAATAATAAAATAGAAGTTATAATATCATTGGTCATCTAACATTAATTACTAATAAATTTTACATAGAAAATTGAAAACGTCAAATAATTTGGAACAAAAAATTTTCCCTAAAACGTCAATTATAAAAAAACGGAGGGAGTAATAAATATAAAGAAATAAAGTCTGATAAGTTTTCACTAAAAATAAATTGTGTTGGGCTTGTCTTTTCCTCAATTGTCGCGAAGTCTATGGTATAAGAGAAAGAGAAAGAGAAAGAGAAAGAGAAAGCATAACATGATGGGCCATCTGAATATAAACTCAAGTATGCTATGCTACAAAATACTCATATCGTATAGCATTTTCTAATTTATTCTTCTCGTGTGTCACTGTCCCCCATTAGCTTGGCAACAAAGTTGGGTTTGTGTTGATGGTATTTAAGTACAATTTAACTTATTAATCAAATTAAAAGTAAGCTAGAACCATTTTAATGATGGCATGTATACATGTATTTAGTTAAATTTTGTTTACAACTCGCACACGTACACTTCTAAACTTGAATCACATTTATGATAAGTGACACAACAAGTTTAGACCATTAGTTTACAAGTCTCGTTGTAACACTGTATGTATAGTAACTAAAACCAGACCCGTCTTATTGGAATCTAGGTCCCAGTACTGGTCAAAAACATTTTCTTACATAAGAATACCCATTAAAATAATTAGACCTTATTTTGTAATTTTCTTTAAATGATTAAGGCTTTAAATTCTGTTGTTAAAAAAGACCCTAAACTGTAAAGAAAATTAGAGAAATCAAAGATAGGTCCTATGCTTTTGCACTGTGGACACCCCCTCAAAGCCGAGCCTGACTAAAACATTGTTGTTGCGTTATCCTTTCACCTTATCATGTTCATGGTCATATGAAACTAGTTTACATCAGTAGTCAGACAAATTGCATAAATACAACTGTAATATAACTGCTTGATCCCAAAACCAGTCATATAGTTTAAAGACTAATCAAACAATAATAAAAGAGGTTTAATGGGCTAAAGGTTTTGTTTATTAAAGTGTTTAAGCTATCACCAAAGAGAATATACAACGATTAATAAGAAAGTAGTCAAAAGCTCCTGGGTTTGTAGTCTTCTCTCCCATCCTTCTTCATTGAATGCTTCTATATATAGATCTTTATGTCTTTCTTCTTCTGTCTCGTAGTTGCCATGTCAAGGAGTCGTTTTGGCAGTTATCGTTACTCATGTTTCTTGTGTAGGTCGGAGTGGTTGGTTTGCTACGAGCGGTGACATGTGCGGGGTAGACCACTATTCCCCTCGTTTTTGTTTGTGTGTAAAGGATCTTTCCTCGGGGTGGACCACTTTATCTTTAATAAAATTTTATTATTCTTCGTACCCAATTCACGATTGGGCCGAAGAACCATTCTCTAACAATACCCCCCCCCCGAGCCTAGAGCGTGGATGCGCGCTGGTCGGAGGATTTCTAATAGAAGCGAGTTGGGGTCTCATACACGCCTCTGACACGTGTCGTACCACGGGTGGCTCGATTTTAAGGTGAACCGCATGCTACGGTTCTTCAACACTCAGGGCGTCTTATTGCTAGCTTTTAATCCAATCGATAAGATCAAATTTGTCCATTAATTTCCCTGCTTCGTGGCCTACCGTGTGCTCTTAATTTATTTTGTCTCGATTTTCAAGCTCGTCTTCTTTTTCGTCATATTGATTGTATTTTTCTTCTTATCACTATATCTTTTCCTTACTGTTTCTTTTGATACTTAGAAATTTTTTTGGTTCTTTTGTATTTTCTTATGCTTCATTTGCAGTTAATCCAGTTTCTCGGGTCATTTATTACCTCCATATCTTTTTCCGTTTGAATCACTAGTTCGATCTCCTGAAACGGTGAAGGCTAGTTGTGATGATGGTTCTTTGTTTGCTCTGACAACGGTTACTTCCTACTCGATCCGTCCCGCCGATATCGCTCATGTCGTTGAGTCGAGGGAGAAGGCATATCTTCCCATAATCAATTCTCAATTACTTCCTCCTTCTGTGAAATACGACAAAGGTTATGACGATGAGTTTGATTCTAAAGAGGTCCTTGAAGAAGAGCATATCGAAGAAGAAGGCAGAATCGTGGGTCCCTCTTCCCTGACCGATGAGCCATTGAAGAGATTGAGAAAGAGTTGCCTCTTTCCTATTGACATTCGAATGAGATCTCCTTCAAAGGAAGAGAGGCCGTGGTTGCCTCTTTTAGAGTCGATATGTTTGTATGACTCATATTTCTCTCAATTAAGATTGTGGTTCCCATTTCCTCGGCTTTTTACATCATATTCCCAAGCTCGCGATAGTGTTATTTCCCAATTATCTCTGGTGACGATTCGTAATATGGTAACATTGCTCGTTTTGGGTGCTGAGGCCGGTGTCGGTGTTGATATTAACTTTTTTGATGCGATGTCTCAGAGGAACATAATCTCTTATGACACTTTTCTGTGAGCATCAAGGCGCATTGCGGTCTTTTTAAGGAGTCGCAGGCCCATGAGTGGAGACATAGATATTTCTTTGTGCGAGTCAACTCATCTTTGGTTTGCGACTCTCCGCATATTTTAAGACTAAATGGAATTCTTCTCATGGTAGTCTATTGTCCATGGGCTATGCATTTTTCTATGTAGCTCCTTAGTTCTGATCGGTTTGCCTTTTTTGTAGGTGCTCATCCTAAGTATAAGAACCTCCCTTCTTGGGTTACTGATCGTCTTGGCCTAATAAGTATTTCGGGAAAGTCATACAAGATTGAGCTCAAGGTGGAGAGGGTACGTTAGAGAATTCCTCGTATTAGTGCTGGTAAGTGTACTTGCGTTTTTATTTTGGATCATTTCTTAAGTCTCATTGTATACGCTTGTTCTCAGCTTGTTGGGAACCGGCACAGAGATTCCTACGGATGTGGAAAATTTGAGAAAAAGATGGTTGTCAAAGAAGATGGCAAAGTCAAGAGGGTCATTCCTAAATATATTGAGGTTATAAAGGAGTCTGGTATCAAAGTTGTCGCTGGCAGCACCTAAAAAGGATGCATTCAAGGACGATTTGGCTTCTTTGCCTTCAACTTCTGCGGAGGATGGAGATACTTTGGGATCCCCAAAAAGGGGCCTAGTTGGCATTTCTGTCGGGGAGCCGTCAAGCATTGGCGATGGTGGCTTTGGTCAGTTGACTATGCATGATCTAGTGTCTTCCGAGGTGGTGACGGTGACTTCGTTTGTTGCTCTTGAAGGTTCTTCTGAGATTGCGTTGGAGGTTTTTAAGGATGCTCATGACGACGAGATCGAGAGAGGTATGAAGAAGAAAAGAAAAATTTCTAATCTTCATGGTTGGTCATATTGCTATGACGGCAATGAATCTTCCATAACAAACCCAATTGAGTGTGCCAACTTGATTCGTCCCTTTCATCATCCTTCAAGTTTTACTCCTTTTCTAGAGGATTGGTCCACTCACATGCGTACGATGATTGGGCTGTATGCAAGGCTCAGGTAAGCTTGTTTGAATGTGTTTTTATCTTACTCACATTTTTTTATCTAACCAGTCACAGTTCCTCTATTCTTTCAAATATGATTTCAGTCAAATGCCCATGTAAATTGCGTCTTTGGTCTGTAAGATCGTGGGTGCAAGAAGCTTCAGGATGAGCTTGAAGCGGACAACCTGTCTCTTGCGGAAGAAAAGAAGAAGGTTCTTGATTTGTCCTCATCAGTAAGGCGTTTTCAGTCGTCTTTATGGAAATTCAAATCAGAGAATCAGGGATTGAAGGCTTAAGTTCGGTCATCTTCAGGAAGAGATCCTTTAGTGGCTCATAGGGCATATTTGGAAGCCTAAGTATCTCAATTGTTGGAATCTCAGAAGATGTTGGCGGCACTGGAGAGAGAGCGCGTTGAGGCAAAAATTTTGAATGAGTTTAGAGAGTTTTTGAACAAGGTGAAAGCATATATGGAGGATAAGGAATCGATCCGTCATACGATTATGGCTGAGAACCAGATGTTTAGGGTCATGGATTCATCAACAGTTTCATTGCTAGGGGATCCTTATTCTTGCGGAGAAACTGGCCGAAAAAGAGGTCGCATTGGTGGCTCACTTGGATACTATGGATCAGATGGAGGTGAATGAATTGAATTTTAGTGATATTCCCGCTTTCTCTGCCGATCCTGAGGACGAGATTCGAGAAAAAATGGTGGAATAGTTTTCACTGATGATGGTTCAATCGACTGCAGCCTGGATCTCTAACATGCTAGGAGGACATTAAAAGCATCGTCCTCAAAAAAATTATCATTGATGCTGCAGCAGCTTGGAAAATTAAGCTTGATGATATGCTGGACATGTTGGTTAAAGGCCGGGAGAAGGATGTTTAAGTTCAGTCAGATGGTGGGTGTTGTATATAGTGAGACGGATGGAGAATGTGAAACGGATGGAGAATGTGAAACACTGAACACTCACGCTAAGAAGCCAGATATTCATGTTCAATGGACATATGAGGTTACACATAGAGGTAATAAACATCATGGAACTGATCCAAGCATAGTAGAAGAACCTGATATTAGTGATCCAACTCTAGTGTCGATCGACACTAAGACCTCAGCGTTGATTGACACTAAGACCTCATCACTGATCGACACTAAGACCTCAGCATTAATCGATAACAGCCCCTGGTGTCAATAGACACCTCTTGAAAGCTCTGAAAGATCGAGTTTCTTTCACGACATTGCGGACTCAACACTGAAGTTTGATCAGTCGACTATTGAGGATTTCTTGGAGCTGAAGGATGAAAACAACTTGAAATTTTGGGTCAAGACTTGGAGATGAAGTTTGATGACGATCAACATACTTTGGGAGAAATTCTGGAGATTTCACCAAAGGCAAACATCGATCGAAACATGCCTAATGATATCAATCGACACCAACCTGATTCTATTAATCGACACCACCGACCCGATATCGATCGACACCCATCGTTATACGAGCTTCTATGATACACAGTTAAGCTGGAACCAATCAAGGAGAAAATGTACAAATCTGAGGCTTTACACCTTGTTATCCTAGAACATCCACAACCACATATATGCGTAGAAGAGGCTGTTGGTATTCACAAAAGAGTGAAAAGGGTACATGACACTGTGAAGTTTGTGTTTCTCTGCACTGTCTTTGAAGTGAATTTCCTATCCCACCAGATAGAAGTTTGCATATAGGTCCCTACATTGGGGTATTTGATGATCATATATATGCAATAGCTTCTTAGAGAGGGTTGAGATATAGAAGTGACGTTGAAAAAGGCCCAACATAAGCAATATCGATCGACACCACCACTAGAGTGTCGATTGACACCCATTGCCTGCCAGAGCAGAAGGAATTTGAAGTGTGTCGAAATATTTTTGATGGAGGCAACCACACGAGATAAGACAAGTCTGGGGGAAAGAAGAGGAACAATTGGAAGAATAGAAAAAGAACCAAGGGTGGTCCTCAGTTATCATTGATTCCCCACTTCTTAGATAGTGTCAGAAGATACAGAGTGCACATCATATGCTTCTCACAACCATTTGCAAAGCTTCGAGTACTCTTTGTTGCTGAGATGATAGATAAAGGAGAAGAGTCAATGAAGGCTTTCAAAAAAAAGTGTGATGAAGCTGAAGAAAAAAAGCATTGAGACTTGTTTTGGAGAAAGTTCTCAATCTCAACCGTAGTGAATCAGAGTTCCAAAAAGTCAAGCTAAAGACTATAACCAAGCTCTGGATTTCCCACTATTTAGTAATTTAATTTAATTTATTTATTTATTTATTATTAATTTTGGATTTTATTTATTTATTGCAGGTTCTTATTAAAAAACTGGAAGATCGAGAACCACCATCAGCATAACCATCGGCCGACACCCATCACTTACCATCGGTCGACACTCATTACAGAGTCTGGTATCGATTTTCTTCCTTAAGCCATTTACTTATGATTTAGTTTTTCCAACCTAACGAGACAGGATAACACTGGGGTTTGAGTATGGAGGACAATTTACTGATATTTTTTTCTATCTTGAATTTTATTTCTATGTGTTTTATTGAGGTTTATTGAGTCACAAAAGGGATTATGATCGATTTAAATTTTTATTCATTATCTAACCAGTCTATAGAACCATTCTAGATTTGTTGATTGCAGAGAGTACTAGAGATACCAAAGTGGATCATCTTGCCACTATATCACACTTTCTTAGAAAGTTTGAAGGAATCGAAGCTAACCTCCAACATAATACTGACTTATTTGCTTGCTTTGGGGTTTGACATACATTGGATCGGATTTCTCTTTCAAGTCTGGAAGTTAAAAGTCTGTGTTCTTCTGATTCCCTTCTCTCTCTCTTCGGCATTTATAAAAATAAAAGATTGAGATGATTTCCTGGAAGATGCGGAGGGGTAAGTAAATTACCAGTGATCCCATAATTCTAGTTCTGAAAGGAATGATCATACATTGTGGAAGCGAGAGATAAATAAATTATCTGTAACCCCATTATTCTCCTACACTTTCTCAAAAAAAATAAAAATAAAGATGAACAAGATGGATTGTATCCATCATTGATTCATTAGACTTATAAAAAAATAAAAATAAATAAAGAGATTCAGAGAAGAGAGAAAGATGGAAGAAAGAGATTAGAGAAGACTGCTTACGTGTTCAAATACTTGCAAGTGTAAGAGTCAATGTGTCCTCTGATCGATACTCTCAAGGCAAAACATGCACTTTTATTTTATGTAAGAAATGAGGTTAGTAGAGGGGTGAGTGAGACTAGTATTCGCTAAGTTGTTGGTAGAATGGATGTGATTGCTATACTAGGATAATGTATATAAAGTTTCTCTAAGATTGACTCTTTTTTATGTGGTTGAAACATACTAAAGGTAATAATGGTAAGCTAAAAGATTTTGTTATTCCATGTGTTTTCAATCCTCTTCCACATGTTTACTCTCATTTTGCTTGAGGACAAGCAAAATGTTAAGTTTGAGGGAGTTGATAGGTCCTAATATTTACATGTCTTTATAGGCCCTATTTAGATTCTATTATATGTGTCTAGGATATGTTTTATAGTATTTTTAAGTTAAGGTGTAATTTTGAGAATTATAGAGATTATGAGGACCCGTAACTGGTCAAAATCAGCAAAGTACGAGTCGAGACAGAGCATGGCGTCGATCGACAACGCACCCTTGCCATCGATTGACGGTCGACGTGCAGTAGCCCAGTACACAAAGTATCCAACTTGAAGCCTAAGTTACATAAATTACAACATTAACCCTGGACGAGTTTTACCTAGTTTATAATATTTTTTGTAAGTGTTTTATGAAAAGATAGCTCTTTTACAAGTTTAATGATTTTCATAGCAAACATAATAATTGTAAAGAGAAGATCAAGACTTCTTTCAACCTTTGTATTGGAACCATGTTTTCTATCCTTATTATTATATGCATTATTTTATTTTTATGATTATGTTCTGCTTAGCTATGTTTGAGTAAATCTCTTGTTATATTTAGGTTTTATTAATAGTTTTGATCGATTAGACAAACAATAGAATTGCTAGGGTGATTATTATATCTATCATCAGGATTGTGCTTATTGCTTGTGTTCTTGATTAGCCACCTAAAACTTTGATATTAAGATAATTGATACTGCGAGAGTTGGATCGTTACCTGAATTAATCATGTTGAGCTTAAGTTGCTAGGGATAATCGAGAGATTAGTCTAGTAATTCTAAGTGAATTTATTGAATTTGATCGTTTAAAGTTTGACTAAGAAAACCATCGATCGATGCCGTTTGCATACCATCGATCGACAGTCATTCCGAATCTACACACGAAAGTTTGTAGATTCTGAGCTTAGCCTTAAATAGATATAATTTGATATCTTTACGAATTAAATCCGTGTTCAATGATTTAAAACCCCTTGGTTTCTATCCCTTATAATTCACTAACTGAAAACATTAGATCTAGCTATTTCCATAATTATTCGCAAACCAACTAATTCCTGATTTACAATTTCTTAAAATCTTATAATTGCCTAGGATAACTAAATTGATTATCAAATTTATTGTGTGTTATCGCTCTCTGTGAATTCGATCCCTAAGTACTACAGTTGAACCTCTTATTTGAGAGAATAATCAGTAACTCTAAGGTAATTTGAGCTTGTACAGAAACCACCAGAAGAATCCAGATACCGTTATTTTTTTGTTACAACCAGTTATTGTTATTCCTTTGAGAGAACCAAACCTGAGGCGTAACATGGACATTCATGCGTACGATGTTCTTGGTCATAAGAAACCAAACATTCGTGATGGCTAGACACTAAGCTGTAATATATGACAAGGAACTTGTTGGGGTCAAAAACGGTCACGACGAAATCGATGCCTAAAAATTACTGCGAAAAGGTTTTATCTCTTTCAAGTAAAATGAAAACAAGAAACCATCGCATCCAAAATCCTCGTCGCCATACCCATCTCTTCCCGATCAACGCATCAAGCCGTACGATCATAGATACAAGCGCGTCACTTCCAAGTCTATTTGCCCGTGGGCGATTAGACACACAACATCTAGTCACCCATGGGCGACTAAACCCTTAACAAAGTCTACTCGCCCATGGGCGACTAAACTCTCGGCAAGGTCAAGCCGCCCATGGGCGACTAGACTGTATCCTCATCATCAATCTCTCCTTTGGATCTTTACTAGTCTTTCTCTTTTTTCGTCTCGATTGGAGTTTCTGTTGAAGTTTTACGATAAAAATCGCAAAGAGTTGTTTTCTCGTAAAAACTTCTATTTAATTGTATAAAAAGATAACAATTAACTTAAACACCGATGTTGTCTCGGCTATACGATTGGTTTATTATTTTGTGGAACCAGCATCGTGTAATCGTATGAAGAACGATTTCTCCGAAAGAAATCGTAAAAATCGTTTAAATTCAAAACGGCCCGAAATGGTCTAAAACACGAATGAATGCCCACTTACAATTTTAGACGAGAATGAGCCTAATTACAATGACGGTCTTCCGGATTTACAAAAAAAGATAAATAGAAAAGAAGATAATTCTCAAGTTTCAAGATAATTATGGAAAAATTAAGAAGATAAGGACGATTTCCGCGGAAGGATAAACTCGAATCAGGGGCGGAAAAGGAAAGACGACCGACCTTCGAAGGCATATATAAGAGAAGAAAAGGAGAGGGACCCGAACAGACAAAAATTCTCAGCAAAACAACTTAGAACTTAGAATTTTTTTTAGCAATTTTGTTATTGTTATCGAGCTGCGACTTAAACTAGGTTTAGGGTTTAGGTGATAGAACTAAGACTGTGGCCGAAGACCTTAAAACATGTTGTATTGTTTCAGCATTCAAACGCTAAAATGATTCAATAAGTTCTTTCTCTTCACTCGCAACTCATATTTGATTATCTTTCGTTCTGTTATTCACAATTTGATCACTTGTCGTAGGCTCAGCCGAAATCCGGGATCTCAAGGAAAGTTAGGGTTGTTTAACTTTCCTCCGATTACGAAAATCGACGGTGTGAATTTTGGTTTCCACAGTTTGGCGCTAAGAGGGGAGTTACGGATCAATCTAACTCGCAGCCGCAAAATTATCAAATATGGTTATAGACGCTCAGAACAATCAACCAGATCGCGATGGCAACCCCATCGACGACAACGTTGAAACCACTCCGAAAGCGAACGTTTCCTCGGTCAATGCCAACACAAAATACCACATCATTCGAGGAGGTAAAGAAGATGTACTTCGTTTTTGAAAAGAAGTCGGAGGAACAAGAAAAGCTCATGGGTTCTCTCGCTATACAGGTTGAAACAAAAACAGCGAGAACCAGGGCCGTTATCCGTGGCGAACAACTAGAGTCCGCGGAAGGAGAATCAATTTCGTGACTACGTTCGACAGGCTCACTAACACGCAGAGGATTCCGTCAGACATAATCCCCGACAAAGTGACTCATGAGAGGACACATCTGATCGAGACACTGGAACTTATGAAGTTAAACGGGTCAACTTAAATACCAACGATCAGTTCGACCCTTTGGACAAAGAAATTGGTGTGTACTCGAGGAGGAAAAGGAGCTGCACAACCTCAGAAAGCTCTCTGTTCGATAAAACCATGACTGAACAAGAAGAAAACGTCTTCTCCATAGAACAGGAAAAGTTAGCCACATAGCAGGCTCGAATCACTTGCATCAAACGCCGACAAACTCGAAACACTACTGGTAGTGATCCCAGCGAGATGCGCAATCCCTGCGGTTATTTGGAAAAATGAGATAAAAGTGGTGAAGTCTCAAATTCACCATGCCACCAGTGTCGCACCTGAGATCGACAAACTCCTCAAAGAAGCTCAGAAAACTCCATTCACTGCTTGCATCACCGAAACGAGGGTTTCAGATCCTGATCCCTATATACGATGGAACAAGCGACCCAAAAGTGCATCTGCAGACCTTCAGGATCGCAATGTGTAGAGCCAAACTCAGGGACAGCGAAAGAGACGCCGTCTATTGACGCCTCTTCATCGAAAATATCTAGGGAGCAGTACTCGAATGGTTCTCTCTCTTAAAACAAAACTCCATCAGAAGCTTCCGCTAACTCGCTTCGGAATTCCTCAAGTAATATTTAATGTTCATGAATAGGGAAACCTCCGACGTCGACCTTTGGAGCTTGTCCTATAAGGAAGGCGAACCTCTCCACGTTTACATGAACCGGTTTAAAATATTCATGTCTAGTGTTAGAGGGTCAACGATAAGGTGGCTATCGATGTGCTCATAAATACGCTCTGGAACAAGTTAAAGTTCAGGAAGTGGATAACTCTTGAAAATCTGCGCACGATCTAGGATACTCTCCATAAAGTGACAGATTATATCGTCATCGAAGAAGAGATGAAAGTCATGTCGCAGAAACATCATGAAGTAAAGACATTCTTGACGTAACATCAGAGCAAAAGCCGAAAAAGAAGACCTCTTGCAATGACAAGTACATCCATCACGAGGGGGAAGACTTCAAAGGATCGCAAAATTATGCCATCCACTCCAAGTTGGAACAAGGAAAAACATCGGGAAACAAATGTACCCGCAACTTGACCTACGAAGAAACTACATTCTGCAAGTTTCACCAGACAAGGGGCCACTCCACTATGAACTGAAAAGTTCTTAGTGCGCGGCTAACGACAAAACTGCGCACATGAGAAATTTCGTAGGTCACCAGTTTAAACGACCTCATTCGCGATACCGATCGTCCTCAAAAGACTGATCAAACTCCGCCAGCGGAAAATGCTCCTTAAGGAAATCAATTGGGCGAGAACGAAAAACGGGAAAGAAGGACAGATGACAGAGGCAACGACAATAATCATCGCATAGTAAACATGATCATCGAAGGATCACAATTCTGCCATGATACCTTCTTGTCTACAAAAGTTTATCAACATAAAGCCGAGAAGTCGCATACCATTCCTCACTCCGAGATGTCCCGAACGACATGGTCTCTTTCGAGGAATATGAGACCTTCGGAATCGATAAACCTCACTGCGATCCACTCGTAATCGATCTCGTGATAAAGGAGCTCAAAATAGCTAGTCTTTGAAGACACATGATATACCATCGACGTTATCTTCCGCGATACGCTCAGTAGGATGAACGTCGATCTGTCCGAAGTCACACCAAAGCCAAGACCACTCACTGGTTTCTCTGGCACAACGTCAATGACTCTTGGATCGATCAAACTCCTGGTCATGGCCAAAGAAGTCACAAGGATCGTCGATTTCGTGGTCGTCGACCACCCAGCCATCTATAAAGTGATCATGGGAACGCCTTGGATGAATTCCATGAAGGCAGTCCCGTCAATCTATCACCTGGGCATCAAAGTTTTGACTCCGAACGGAACCGCAGCAATATGGGGATGCCAAAAACAGTCGCGACTTTGTTTCCAGGCCGAACATAAGATGAGGCAAATCATGACGACATCTGTGGCTAAACCCAAATGCACGAAGATAACTCAGCCTCTGACTGAAAACGCTTCCGAAAAGAACGATCCAGAATCATCCACCCAACCAACAACTTTGGATAAAGAAAGAAAACAAGCTTCCGGAAGAAGTTGTCGATCCAGCAACAGTCACTGCGACTAAGGCATTCGGCGCAGTGGCAACCACCGAGTAAAAACACTCGCAACACGAACTGAACTACGAGACGACTTGGTCCCTGAAAGGGGTGCTTAGGCAACTCGTCACAGGACGAGTTCAGCTGTCCCCCTCTCAAAAATGTGTGTGTGTGTAGGGGGGGGGGGAGAGTGGGTAAGTATATGTATACTTGTATACTCCCAAATTTTAAAATATTCTCCTTTGTACTCAATATTTTTTAAAAAAAAAAATCCAATAACAAGAAAACGCAATACGACTTCAAAAGGTCTTGCAAATCTCTTTTATCGCTTAAGATACTTGATCTCTCGAGTTACGGTTACACTAAAAATTCACAATTTGTTAAGAAACACCCGGGTACGAATAAACAATTATCGTATAACCTGGAAACAGAAATCTCACGAATAACCAACTCACTAAAAATCAAACAAACTTCGAGTGCTTTCAAAGCATCCCTTGGACGCATATAAGTCTTTACGAAATAACTGAACATCTCTGAAAACCCGCAAAACGTTTCATAAAGTGCTATACTATGGAAACTTCCGAACGGAAAAACACTTCCTAAAAAACTACTACACATATGAGTCTTGGATACATGGACAAAATCAAACTCCAACCGAAACACTAAACCCTATTCTCAAAAAATTAATATCACCTTATACATAAAACATATTTTTGAAAAAAAAAAAGCGAGACGTCGTGGGAAAACCTTTGAAAATATTTTTTAAACTCGAAACAAACCACTAAAACAGTCTGTCCGCGACTATAAATTAACAATTAACTATAAGAGCACACACTCGCTCTTATATCAAATTCGTCAATTAGCCCCGACGAATACGTCAACCATTCTCTAAACGAACGTTTAGATCTAGCCATCTCGTAGAATTGTCTTCATACATGTAGAATTGTCTTCATACATCCGACACAAGTATAATAGCGCGTTATAAAAGAAATCCAAAATTTTGGTCAGCACTTCGAGACGACTTAAAAATTATCTTTGGAGAGATGCTCAGTTTTGAATCGATGCAAGTCATATAAGCCGAGAACTTATTGCAAACTTCAATATTGAGACGAAACCAGGTCGAAACTGCAAACATGTAACGTAAGCTGGAATAGTCACCTCAAACCCTAAAACCGATAGTAAGCCTAGGTTTTGCCCTAAACCTAGCACAATGGTCTCCAAGATCTCAAGGTATAGTAATCAAACTGATATGAGATCCCAAAACTTATCTCTTCGCTTATATCCGTATGTTCATGAAAATCTGAAAACTAAGTTTTTTGAATCCCATAACGAACAACAAATGTACCGATTCTCAAAAGAGTTAGATTTGAGATGACAACTCATATTCTTTCCTCCATATCCACGATACTACTCATACACCATTAAAAACAAGAAATATACTTCATTAGATAAAAACCGCAGAGCGGCAGGGATTTGAAGCCACACATGGCCGGCCCCCGATAATCTAAACACGACCATACTTGACCTAAACGAAACATAACATAGGGAACACACTCCCTTAAAAACACAAAAATCCTTCACAGATCTAACTCATAATTCACAGACATCGACCTCCCTATTGAGTAGTCGCTAACTCCTAGAGGGCCCACATGCCGCTCAACCTCGACGTCCTCTCCCGTAGCCGCAATTCCAATCTCCTCTAAGTCAGAAGAAACGGGAATCGAGGCATACTGCTCCCATACTTTCCTCTATATATACAGAATCATCAACTCCGTATTGGAAAGGTAGGCCAAATGCCTCGACATCGTCGCCTCCTCAGTCTTGAAGTAGTAGTCACTATCTTGCGTACGCCACAAGGCGCCCAGGGAACCTAGACATTTGCGATAGTCCCTAAAGAACCTATACGCGTTCTGAAACTCTCCAAAATCAACCGCAAACTCAGTTGAACTATCATTCATGATCGAGTCTATCACTCTCCGACCAGCTTTGTGCTCACGAGGAAGAAGGTGGTGCGCTCACTCCAGCTCAAGATCCTTATCACGAAAAAGATGCGCTTAGGCCTCACTCTTCAAGTGAGAAATTTCCTTCTTAGTCATTTCGACCTTAAAATTAGCCTCTTCCATCACATGAAGGCCATGCAAGAAAATTTTTTTTTTAAAAAAGTGAGGGGTGAACTCGATAAAAAAAACTGTAGCAAATACAAAAATTAACCCACATGTAGTGTCGCGACGCTTCCATATACTTTGCCAATTTGGTAGGGTTTTCGTTGGCCGCAGGCTGATTCGATGGCATGTTAAATGAGTCAAGGCAGGCGCCAAGATCGGATCCATCACAAACGACGACAGCGGAGTCTGACTGGTACTAATCCCATCTCCAGACAGGAGGTCTCAGTACCACTCCTCTGTGGTCAGCTCCACTCCCTCATAAGTAATGTCGCCCTCATCAAAGGCAACTTGCTTATTCTTGGGAGACTCTCTCTCTCTCTCTCTCTCTCTCTCTCTCTCTCTCTCTCTCTCTCTCTCTCTCTCTCTCTCCTCTCTCTCTCTCTCTCCTCTCTCTCTCTTCTCTCTCTCTCTCTCTCTCTCTCTCTCTCTCTCTCTCTCTCTCTCTCTCTCTCTCTCTCTTCTCTCTCTCTTCTCTCTCTCTCTCTCTCTCTCTCTCTCTCTCTCTCTCTCTCTCTCTCTCTCTCTCTCTCTCTCTCTCTCTCTCTCTCTCTCTCTCTCTCTCTCTCTCTCTCCCTCTCTCTCCCTCACAGTAAGAATCTCGTATGGGACGTACTTCTCCATCATTGGATTTGAATCTTCGTCCACGAACGCATGAGGTCAAGCTCAAGCGTGATAATACTCAAACGCTGCACGAACTCGCTGTGGGAAAAGTGACACCAATAGAACAGGCTGCCTCGAAAAAGGTCCCTGATAACGAGCGTGCCTGCAAGAAACCGGGAAATAGGATTGACAATTGAAAAACAAAGAAATGGCCAGAAATCAGTAAACAAAAAAAGATCAAAATATTCGACCATGATACCCTTGCGACCCCATATTCGTCTAAAGATAGGGATGCATTCTTTCGCAACAGAAGCCTTATCTACGCGAGTGAAGAAGTAACATGTGTCCCAACTATGAAAGTTGGACGTAAACGACTTGACCACCGACATGTAGTTCCTTGGTTAATTTGAGACAATACCAGAGCAGAAAACTCGTACCTTTGGGATACAGAAAAGCTAGAAGATTTTCAACGCTTAGGTCGATCCCTCGCTCGTAAATCAAAACCGAGATTCTGACGAGGTGCTGTAGACCGGTAGGCCAAAGTTGATTTATCGACAAGCCATAGTGATCAAAGAACCAAACTATGAACAACAGGATGGGAAACGATAAGTGAAAATATAAAAGATACACCTCGTAACATGTAAAATAACAATGAGTCAGAGAATGGCACTTTCCCCGTGTTTCGGCATCCAAAACGTCACCTCCTCCAGAACTCGGAAAAATTTTGGATGGTGGCAAAGAAAGAATGCCTACACTCACTCACCCCTTGGCAGCCCCTCCAAAATTAGGTCTCAAAAGTCACCACGATTCAGGTGGTGGGGGTGCAAGACCGCATGTTGCATGCCAATACGCCTCCACCTCTTTAGGGTCAATGAAGTATCGCAGAAACTCAATCTTCAGACAACAGAATCGATGCCTAAAATTTACCGTGGAAACGTTGTATCTATTTCAAGTAAAAAGAAAACAAGAAACCATCGCATCCAAACTCCTCATCTCCCTACCCATCTCGTTCTTATCAACGGATCAAGTCGTACAATCGTAGAAACAACCGCGTCACTTCCAAGTCTAGTCACCCATGGGTGACTAGACTCTCTGCAAATTCTAGTCGCCCATGGTCGACTAGATGTGTACAGTCACCCATGGGGAGATTAGACCTTGTGGAGAGTCTAGTCCACATGGGCGACTAGACACGTACAACGTCTAGTCGCCCATGGGCGACTGGACCCTCAGCAAAGTTTAGTCGCCCATGGGCGACTAGATTGTATCCTCTTCTTCACTCTCTACTTTGGAT